>KK113639.1:42980-113580 GCA_000611955.2 Stegodyphus mimosarum | reverse complement strand
AGTGACTTGACTGCCATCGCAAAAGATGCGCAGTGTCCGCGAATTCTTCTTTCCATAACCTATGCGACAAGGTAATTTAATGCAGGGAAAAATTAGACAATTCCTTGTACCATACAGCAGTTTTCCATTTGATAAGTTTCTTTTAACGAGACTTGTAGGGCTATCATCACGTCTATCCCAGTATAAGGGATTAGACTGCACAGAATGGATCAATGTAGTCCACTCTAGCTCATTTTCATCCTCTGAACTGAAAGTCCCCATTCGTAGATCCATTTTGGCTTCTGCAATAACAATAACCGACTGGTTCATAAAAATTTTCAACTCTTCGACATCATCAACTGACGTGATACAGTTGTCCAAGTTTTTTTAAACTCGGGTGCAACATGCAACAGATGAAATCACAACTGCCAACAAATACGGGCTACCAGTTGACCCAAAAAACTTTCTTGGAAGTTTGGTAGTTTTGATCTTTGCGCTTATCTGTATCTGAAAAGACACGCCAAATATCGAAAGTTGCACTGATCGCCTTTCTGTTGAAAACCGGTTTAAGGCTGGGATTTCTTCTATAAGGTCTGGACCTTTCACCAAGCAGTCATTTAAGAACAGCGAATAAACTACTCTGATCGACGCATCGAATACGGACCTAATATTTGTCGTGAGGCCGTTAAATTTTATCAAAGGATCAAAAGAAATTTAGTGCTGAAAATGATTAATAGTGGGAGAATGGAATTTGCACAATTTAAGGTTGATTAATTCATTATATTTCATTTATAGCTAGGAAAATGTTTCCTTGGTAAAAGCTGAAATTTGCAAACCGAAAAATGGATGAAAAACTGGAAGATCTGGCAGGTATGATAGATTATAGGTGACAAACATGCACAACGTAATTCAAGCAACTCAGATTGTTTTGTAAAGAAGTTTAGAGTACACAAGGATTGAAATTTAATACTGGTTAGTTGTACTTCTAGCATAGCTCAAAAATCGCAGGAACTTATTAAGTAAGAAACTTATTGTAGTATAGTAAACAAGACAGAGAAATGAATTTTAAAATTAATCAAGTACAGCCATTTACAATATTTATTCAAAATTTTATTCAGCTGGAGATTTAGAAGTCAAACTCTGCTGATCTTTCCCGCAAACTAATTTATCACAGAAAGTCAATTTTAATATTCTGTTATTCTAATAATTCAAAGACTTTCTTAGTTTATTGTGAATAGCTGGACGGTATTCTCCAAAATCCAGCAGCAGTCCTTGCAGACAATGTCATCACTGTGTACTTAAAAGAGTTATCATTTCTCATATGTGTTAATTTAAATTTAAATCAACATGTAAAAGCTCAAGCATTTTGTAAAACTGGAAAAACACATGACGGGGAAAAAAATCTTTTTTTTGTGAAAAACGCACAAAATGTAGATTCGTGTCATGAGATAATATCCAAGTACTTTCTTCTTACTCATCTGATAATTCAGTTTCAATAAAGCATATAATGTAGGTTTTTGGCCTGACCGACACTATTTCTAAAGCATTTTCAACCGAATAATCATCAGCCATTAGTTGTTTGGTTGATCCTAATTCAGTTTAATAAGAAAATTTTAATTTATTTCTAGGAAACACTGTTACAAATATTACTAACTCGTAACATTAGCTGCATGAACTAAAAATTATTCTTACATTAATGGTTTTTTTCTATTTTTATTTATTTTTTTAATGATTCTTAAAACGACAAAACTTCGTGTGAATATTTATAACATATTTATAGCATTACTTGTGTGAAATTCTTTTGCGATACCATTTGTAACAAAATTAAAGAATGTTACAGCTTATAAATCACAAAAGAATACATTCACAGTTAGTTGAAAATAACATCTCACTAACATATGGAGAACAGAGTTCATGTGTGGATAAAATTTTATCAGATAGAGGGGAAAATTCTCTCTGCAAGAAAAACAAATGCTCTTTGCTTTCTTTTTAAGAGGGACCATTTATATTTACTGCACATTATTTGAAACAAATTTTATTATTCTTTCAGATGACTGATCTATTTTTTTTTTAAACTTCTATGGCATTTCTGAAAAAAATTGTATTTTTTAAAAAAATTTATTTTTTCTTATTTTTTTTTTTTTTTTTATGTTTATATTTTTATTCCTCGACTTTCAAGGTGAATGGAAACTCGGTGATGAGCAGAATACTAGTAAGTTATAAGAACAAAAACAGCTCTCTTTATGAACTTGTGCCCATTTATCCTATCCTATACTCATTATCGGTTTAAGTTTTTATTTGATACTTGTATTCTTTCTACTTCCGCCATTGCTGCGTTGGCTATTTGTGCAGTCAATTGCAATCTCTTTCTCATACCCTATATTTAAGGTATTAAAGAAAGCATGTTTAGTGAGTCAAAAAGGGAAAGGACACTTCTGCATACCCCATTCTATTCAGCTGACTGATAATATTCAACTTTCGTTTTTCATGTCCTAAAGCGCGACGTAGGATATGCATTAAATTTATATTCCAGAATATGTATTTTGACACAAAGTTGCACTTTTAAGAAATGACTTGCTAATTTTTTTTTTCAATAGTTTGATTCTTCATCTCAAATTATGTCAAAGTAACAGGTTTTGTAAAAATGGCACAAGCAATTTTTTTTTTGAATTAGTACTTAAAAAACGTTTTAGCTGCACAACGTTAATTGAATTTTATACATATTTAGCAATAGCACTTCTTAATTTAAGCTTACTTGATTTCTTCTTTCATAATCCAAAATTAATATTTAATCCAAATAAAATTTAGGTATTTTTTCTCTGATTTATTTAGAGAAATTTTATTTTTAAGGAATTTTTATAAATTCGTCAAAAAAATTTTGAATTAATGACCAATAAAAATTTGCACACCCTCTTAAATACTTTTTCAGCCTATTTCCAAGAACATGTCAATTTTTTTTGTTCAAAAATTTTGAAGATATGTGTACATTTAAATATTAAAAAGCTTTGGTGATGATTTCAAATGCAGTGCACGAAAAAAGTGATAATGATGGCACATCTGGGCATCATTTGTTTTACTGTGTTACTTGTATTTATTTTACATTCTACTTACAAACTGAAATTAATCTCAGGATAATATTTTAATTCTAAAAAGTTAAATTAAAATTTTTTTACAAAATTGCAAATGTATTAAAATTTTGGAAAAATAACTGATTAAATTTGAAACCAAAAATTTTGTCCACTTCCGTTAACATATCCTCTGCATTTTACTTACAGATACTATAAATAAACAAGACTTTTATACTGCTCTGTTTTCATATAAAATACTTAGTTTTTCGCTTTTATGTAGTTGAATATTATTTAAAAAAAGAGATAAAAGGTGCTGCCAAATTTACATAAAATACATAATGTTTGCAAATGGAAAGGGTATGCTTCCCCAAATTGCACATTTAAAATTATAACTACATAATAAAACTAATTTTATAAACTTCAATTTTTTAATTATGTTAAAATTCAGGGAAATATTTTACTTATGACAGTGCTTTTCCAAACTTTTAAGTTATTATTTCACTCAGAATTTTCAGATGCAAAATAAAAAACTGCTTTATATTCCACATGCAGATAGACTGAATCCTACCAGTAAATAAATTATAATTTTGAAAATATTTCTTAAATATGCAGATACTTACACACAGAAAAGATTAATAATTTTATTTGGAAATACGTGCTTGATACTTTCAATAAAAATAATGAATGCAGCAACATGTATGATACATCCGTCTGGGTATATAAAAAAATCATTAAGTACAATGGCATGTTTGTCTTCTCTAGATACACCCCAATTAACCAGTTAAAGATTAAATATTTACTAATTTTGGCACGATAATGAGAGAATTATACCAAATCTTTAACAACTATGAGAATAATTTTTTTATATTTAAATTTTTATAAACTATCTTGGTCTAAAGAATACTCATATAATTCAAGAGTAACACAATATTTAGGTCTTCAGTACTTTTAGTTAGAGAACATGATTATCACTAATATTCAACATGCAATGCTTTCCTTTCATTTGCTGTCAGTTACCATTAACAATTCAAAGAGGTGTAAATATATAAATAAATAAATAAGAACTCAAAGTTATTCATGTTCATTTAGTGATAAAATCCTCTCCATTAAAAAGAAAGGCAAGAAATGCTAAAGCATGGTTTTTGCAATTAACATGAGAAATTTTTATAGAAAGAGCATTATAATAAAACTGCTTCTATTAGACAGCCAAAATAAAATTAAAAAAATTTAGTAGTGTAATTAGGATTAGTCCCCCCCCCAAATTCAAAAGTCTATGTAATATTACTCTAGGTTACCTGAACTCACTTGAAGTAAGCAAAATAGAACATATGCGAATATGATATATTCAGCTATTTATGTCATTAAAACCTTCAGGACTGCTGTGCTTTAAATTCAATTGTAACATATTCTGTTGTACAAACAAGGAAAACACTAAAAATTGTTTTAGAACAAAAACACCTTTTATAGTACAATAATAATTATCCTTATATGATAATTAGAGAAATACACTTTGTGTAAATGAAACCTATTTATTTAAAACTTTGCTATGCATACTGCATTTGTGCCAAATTATATCATCTTGATGATTAATTCAAACTTCTCACGTGGCAAATCAATATCCACCAAGAAAATCGAACATGACAGAGCACATTTTATCAAATTTTCCTGAAAGGTTTTCCATTTACTTCCTCATACATCAACACAAATAAATAATGCAATTTAAAAATATCAGCACAAAAATTAAATACATTTTTAAAATACCTTAAAGGTCTTCATACAAAATATGAAAGACATACTCCTATCAGTAGTCCTAAATATGTATGTTGATGAGTCAATTGAAACCAGTGAAAACTGTCTGGTTTTGTACGCATAAACCCAGGTTGACCAGCTCCAAGTTTTATGGGTTTCAAAATGCAACTCTTTGTAGTCTCTAGTCTTCTCCTTATGAAAATATGGATAGTAAGAAGACAGTAAATAGAATACTCTGCATAGTGCCCCAAACTGTCTTAAACAGACAGTGTTTCAAGTTGATGCTCTACAGGTTGTTACTTTATGTGAAATGATACACATTTTGGATTTATACTGTCTTTAAGAACTGAACTTTTTTAAGGCATTTTCATTTTGTGGGCTGCTCATATCCTAAATTTAATAAGAAACAAAGCAACAAAAGTCAGTGGAAATACTATCATTCTTTTCACAACTTTTATGTAATTCTTTTCAAGACTATTTCTAATTTAACACTGCAAAAGGCAATCCATAAGGAAATAAGATTCAAGCAGTTTTATGATGAAAAAATTTTTAATTTGTGTTCATTTGAAAATTTACAACTATGTTCTTATCACAACAAATGCTGTCAGCAAATAACTAAATACAATCATAAATCATAAAGTATAAATATTAACTTGCTTTACAATCCACTGAAATGCTGAAAACATTTTCTTAGCATACAGAACTGATTCAGTTATTAGGATGTGTTTGAAACTAATGTCATTACAAAAATGCAATTTAAAATTTGTTGATTGGCCAACTAAAATGCGAGATTTTAGTTGGGCCAGTTTCATAGCAGGCCCCCTTATATTTAAGTATACTGCTCATTCAGTATTAGCAAGAACAGTATTAATAACAATGAGGTTGTAGATATTAGGTATTCTTTGAAAGCAGGAGAGATGAAAAATGCTCTCGCTGGACTCAAACCTTGGACCTCTCGAATATTCGCCGTGCACTACACTACAAAGGCGGGAGAAATACCTTATATATAGCCCTTTTAAAGGGCAACTAGGGATTAGGGAACCCAATCGCCAAATCCTGGTGGTGGAGAATGATCATCCATCACCTTTTTTTAGTTCGGGTGCCACTGTAGAGACATTAGGTATTCTTTGAAAGAAGGAGAGATGAAAAATGAGTAATGCTCTCGCCGGGACTTGAACCTCAGATCTCTTGAATATGCGCCGAGCGTGCTGACCACTACACCACAAAGGCATGCCAAGAAGGCAAGAGAAATACCTTATAAGGTCTCTATGGATGTTACTTTAACCATCTTGAATCACTATTTTATTGACTTCTTTTTTACATCTGATTCAATATGTAGTAATGATACATATGGTAAAAGAATTCATTTGCAATGTATTATTCTCTACTAGACTGTATCAATTCTTTGTAGTTTCTTTCTGAGTAAAGCTTAAATGACTTAACTATTTTTCATGTCAAAAAGTAAGCCAACTTGATGCTCCTTTTTATTTCTGATGTGACCCACTGCACCTTTTTTTTGATGCTCCTTCATTTTGCAGAGTTTAACATTACCACCATTTTTTCAGTTAAGACATTACACAATAGTCTTCATATTTTCTTTCTGTGCATAAAAAGCCCCCAAATTCAGTCTACTAACTTGCACTCAAAAGAGGCACATGAGCAAAATAAATTTCACTCATTTTGTTCAGTCAGCAGAGCATGTAAGGAATGCAGAATCAGAAGAATGTATTTTAAATTTTACTGGTTTTGTAAAAATACATCGGTGTCAAAACACAAAAATGAATATATTCTCTATTTCTATTAGCATTCCAATTTGGTTAAAGCATTAATTTTAATGTATTAAAATTAATTTAATCAAATAGTAACTATTATTAACAAATAAAATAATTTAAATACATTCTCCCAGTTGCTGTCAATCTCTATCATTAAGTAATTTTTTTGTTTTTATTTTATTTATTTTTTTTTCTTAAGCTAACTGTGGTTCAATGTAACTATAAAGTTCAGATATCATAGCGATGGGATAAAAAAAACTCTCTCTTAATATTTGCAAACTTCATGTTTCTGATGTTTATACTGTTTTCTAAATATACAGAACCCACCCACCAAGGCACTTATGTTCAAATTTACAGAAACCAAAACAAATATATAGTACTAACCAATAGAAAAACTGCACTTTATTAAACTCATTTCTGCCACTTACGAAACTCATAAAAGTGGCAGACTGATTCTTCAGATCCAGGATAAAACTGTTTGTAGCTGATAAAAGCTTTTGCAGTTCATTCATTTAGCTTTCAATTATTATTTTACTGCTTTAATAAAAATGGATTTAGCAGAAATTTCGGCCAGTGTAGTTAGAACCAATTCCGGGCAGTACTGGGTACTCTTTCCTAGCCCCCGTCAGACACTGTTTGTAATTTGCCCAGACTAGAGCTGAGAGCCAGAGAATATCTTAACAAAAGCAGTCTTCTAGAAGCAATAGAAGCAAGTTCTTTGATTGCAAACGAATGAATGTTTCCCTGGATTAAAGAAAATGTGGTGGCTTAAGTGGACACTGGTACCCTTTCTTGAACACCAGCTGAAAGGGAAGGGAAGTACATACACTTCCCTCCCCTTTCACTCACGAACAGACAGAATACTCTCTCCAGATTGAGAATCATATGCTTGCATAAATTATCACTCATCTTTATTTTTGTTGAGGGTGGGGAGGTTGCAAAGAGATGGGCTTTACATTTACAGCTGAACTGAAGGCACAATTATTTCTAAGAAACACTGGTGTCTAATAAATTAAAGCTTTTAATTTCTTTTTTAAATAGCAAATATTTTATTACTAATACATTTCTCTAAGAAAGATTATCAATAAGAAACGTTACTTTTCAAAAACCATCCCCTATATTATGTTACAAGCAAGCCAAATTAACTTTCCAACACTGGCTATTGTAAAATCATATCATCTAATTCAGAATTTTGGGGAGGGGGGGAGAATACTACATAGATTTTGTGACTTCTGTTTTCCAAAGAGATGGTTCCATGCCATTCTTTGCTTTTTTCTTAGGCTTAAGATTACACTCATAAGAAAACAATTTTCAGCCAAATGAATTCAACATGACTATGAAAAGCATCTGATGCAGATCTGTAAAAGATACTTCTAAAAGCAGTTCAAGAATCAATGGAATCTGGATACTTGGGGATATGTTTCAACTAAAACAATAAACTCATATTTTTAAACCCAAGATAAAACCTGAGAGTATTTGATCATTTCAGTTTGTAAGATTCTTCACCTATTTATTATAAGTAGCATTAAAAATATTTGAAGTCTGAAACACGTCAAAATGGCCTTTTAATTTATTATGTAGTTTCTCTAAACTTGAATAAGTTAGGTGTCAAATTCTAGGACAAAGACAAAAGAAAAAAAAATTGTTACAAGCCTAAACAGCATTTTTCACCAGGGTTCGTACACATTTCTGCGCATGGAAATTAAGTACTTTTAAGGACCATTAATGAAAAAAATTAAGGACCTATGAACAAATGGGAACTGAATAAATTCAATTAAAAATATTATCTATGCCTGAACTTCATTTTTGTAATAAAACCCTAAAAAGAAAATAGATCCGTAAGTAGGATGAATAATTATTAAACATGAATTAATTAACAAAATTATTAATAAGTTTGAGAATAAAATCAACTTTATAAAATGTATCAAGCAGCATTAAATATTTTACATTTATAATAGTTGGACATATTTGAAAGAAAATAAGTGAAATTTTATTTATGTTTTGCTAAGTTTTATGATTTTTTTAATGCTTCATTTTTGTCACATACTTGCTCAGTCTAGAGGTTTAGTAAATAGCAAGTAGATTTTATGTCAAGCGGCATAGATTAAAATTAGAAGTAGATCATACTCAGTATGATTCATAAAAGATTGCCCTGTCACCGCTGCTGCTTGCCTAGAGAAAGACCTGCTGATTAGAACTAACCTTAAAGGCCTGATGTAGGCACGGTTGGCAAGATTTGAAAGTTAGCTGGGTTCTGTCTGTTACAGTTAGTGTCGTAGCTTCGTGTAAGTCCAATAAACCACTAAAGCACCACAGGTGGTAAGTTGTTTTGTATTGTTTTAAGTCTCACTAGATACAAAGAATAAGTTTTACGTAAATAATTAAATTAGGTAGTTAGATAACCTTAGTCATTATGGATATACACAGCCAATATGAAATTTTATTTATTTTTTAATAATATTTGTTAAAAAAGCCCTATTAAAATCACAATCTAATAAAATTTCAAAGTTTAAAGTACATGTAATTTATGACATTGATTCTTAAACGATATTAGGATAACTACACATAAAAAGCTACAAAACATTGATGTTTTATAACAACAAAATATTTATGCGTCTTTTTAATTTGAAGCCTTCCCAGACATTTTGGCTAAATTAAATCAATTTCCTTCTCTTTAAGCATGTTTTCGAACCATCAGAAAATTGTCTCAATACGCAAATCAGTGTTCTCACTGGTTTCTGCATGCTTTATCCCCTAACTTGTCAACCTCTCTACAATATAGTTATGAGGCTTTACTTGATCTGGTAAAAGTTAAATAGTCCAAAACCTCCCGACAAACGTGAAACAAATTATCGCTATGTCTGAAAGTAACGACAGTGTCAGACACAGATTTAAATAAGCCTCTTATTTAAAAAGAACATAAAGGCATGTTCTGAAGCTAACAAAATTAGTTGCAGCTTGTGGTGATGTAATTAAACAAGAACAGTCAAATTCAAACTAAAAATGTGGACTACTGGTCAAAGACTATACAATTTTGTTAATTTTAGCTGGCTAAGTAACTCTATTATATGAGGAAATAGAAATGGGAAACTATACTAAAGGCTGAAATCAAACAACTAGGTAATTTATATAATAATAATTGTACATATCTTTGAAGAATAATTTTCTTTATGTATTATTCAGTCTTTTTCTTCAACACATTTCTTTTATTTTAGAATTTTTGGATTTAATTAACGATTTCTGTTATTCTAAAAAAACTAAATGCATATAAAAAAAAGCTGCTAGTTTTATTTCTTTAGCAATATCAAAATTGAGAAGAAATATGAAATATATATCGTAAGGGCTGGTTATAGAGCTGATGTGGCAGAAATTTTAGAATTTAGTGACAAATTAAACAAAATCTAGAAAAGTCATAACTTAGAATTTAGAGCAGGCACTGGAAGCAGAATTTAGAAAGGCACTAGGCAGCAGAATTTAAGATTCACAGAGATTGCATCAGGTGGAAATATGCCTAGCGCCAGTTCTGTATGATGCATTAAGGCATAGTATATGAATCTTTTAAATTTTTGGTTTTCAATTTCTTTATTAATAAAAAAATAGATTTCTATAACGTCTGTCCATGTGATAAGATTAGAAGCATTCCTGATATTTTCCATGCTTGTGTCCAGTGAAAAGTAGAGAAAATAAAGGGAAGATAAACATGTTAAGAAAAAGATTCTAGTATCAAAAGTAAAAAATTCAAATATTATGTTTTCATTGTTCTTCAAGGCTTTCTCGAAAAAGTAAGAAGTTCATCACAAACTTTCTCTAAAATACATCTATTATGTGTTAATACCATGGAGACATTTTTAATTTTGTCACATATTACTGGAGTCTTCTAGAATCGTGGGTCAATAAATCTTGCCTTCAAATCCTTCTAAACTTTCCAAGCTGTGATGTCTGAAATCCTAAAGAAAAATTATCCCTATCAATTTTGTAATAGCCAAAAGCCAGAAATATTTTGAACAAAAGGAAAAGTGTAAAATAAATTTTATAGAGAAAATTGATGCATATTCTGAGATTTCTGAATATTCTCAGACAATTGGATAAACTCTTACTATGAAAAAATTAAAAAGAAAACATTTTTAATTAATTACATAGCTAATTTCGCGTTTAGTAAGAACTGTTTCGGAAATTGTGTTTTATAGCATTATACCTTGTTTATTTCTCTAGATTCAAAATATTGTATAAGTTAAAACGGAACTTTATAATATGACAGCAAAAAATAAAAATATTTTATTATAATTTTTTTAAAATATAATTTCAATATATTACCGTTATTTTAATGGAATTTATTACTGTCACAATGTACTAAAAAAATCGTCGAAAAATTCTCAGATCTCGGAATTAAATTTTTTTTATAAAAACTGATCTGAAAATCGCCAAAATGTTGATATGTCGCCAAATTTAGAACCGTTAAATAAAAAAATTCACATCACCAAAAGCGAAAAGTTGTTTAAGAGATCTTCATTAGAAAAAAAAAAAAAAATGAATTTCAAAATGTTTAAGTTTCACTTCTTGCTTAGAAACTCAAATATCCCACTATTTATATTAGAAATAAGAGCAAATTATAACACATGAACCCATTCAAAAGATAATCATAGATGTCAGTGAATCGCCAAAAATATTCCTCCAAAATGCTAATTCACACTCAAACTGGCAGTCGTAAAAACAGACAGAAATTTCAGTTGATTAAAATTAAGGACCTTCTGCCGATTTTGGCCTAAATTAAGGACTTTTAAGGACCAAAAATCGATTCCGAAAAACCTAAGGACTTTTAAGGACTCTTAAGGACCGTACGAACCCTGTTTCACGTCACCATTGTAACAAAAAATACACACAAATGAATATGGTGGATAAGGTGGAAACTGAAATCTGAATAGCAATTGGAGAAATTTGCATTATTATAGAACAGCATCATTTTGTTGTTGTCACTGCTTATTTTGGCATAGTATTTCTCTTCTTTGGTATGCTGAAATTTGGTCAATGTGTTGTGATAAACACATCTTATAATGTTCAAAACAAATAAACAATGAGCAACTTCAATGTTCGTCATCACAAGAAAAATGGAGGCCAAAATCTTTTCAGCATTCTGAACTTACAGTATTGGGAAGATCTACTATGCTTTTACACCTTACTCTTAACTAGTGTCAAAGTTAAAATGATAAAACCCACATCTCAGCTACTGTCACTATTTTCTTTCTCATTCTCTCTCTATATATACATTGTTAAGTGTGTTAGGAACAATCAATCCATGTTTAATTTATTTCTGGCAAAAGACATTCAAGGTACCCTTCTGGCATGTATGTTGATATCTTTTGATGGAAGATTTTTTTTTATCACCTGAGGGCTAATGTCCATTTCAGTTGCAATCTGTGAAGCAAGGACACACCAGTTTTGTATACATTTCTTCAGTAGCCAAACCTACTCTGCAGTCTTGTCCAAGATCATTTTTGAATGATGTCCTACCCTATCTAATTACAACAGCCAGACTGTACCAATAGACACAGGACTAATATAATATCATTACAACCAACCAAATAGTCATGAATTATCGCTCTTATTTCTTCAGAATTCAATAATCACACAATATTTCCTATTTCCAATATTCACTACTATTACAAACGAATAACTTGCACGACTTCATAAAAATCAATTCAAAATCTTTTAATTATACTCCAGAATGGTACTTAGCTCTTTCAAACATATTTCATTGTATCATAAGTATTATATGATACTAAGGGTTGGAATTCATCGAATACTTCTGTACATCAAAATATAAAATCTAATGATTTCCACATGTTAGTTTGATATTACATACAAGAAATTTTCAATTAAACAGTAAAAAAAAAAAAAAAAATTGTCTACACAGCATGACTTCCTTGCATGGAATATTAAATTATATGCATCCTGCATTTCATTTAAACTTACTGGATTGAATTAAATCCACTTCGTCAATAGCGTATAAACCACAATAGAATAAATCCATTCTTTCAAATTCACTATATTTGTTTACCACAGCAACACTCTAGCACTAGGTTCACTTAACAGTGTTACATCTCATTCATTTTATAACTCAGAATGCACAAAAATTATTTATATCATCTGACATGTTATCTAATCGTTGCCACGTCTTCTATTCAAATACTATGATAAATCTAACTAATTGTTTGGTTGTTTATTTAATCTATAAAATAAATTAAATAAACAAGCAAACAAAAGAAAAGAAAAAGTTTTCCACAGATGATTCAGTATTTCTCATTCAATTAATTCAGATCTCACTTTGCAACAAGGCAAAAATACATAAATGTAAAAAATATCTATATTAAAAAATTATGAAGTAAATCTTAGACACTTATTTCCTTGAATAAATTCCAGAATTGATTAAGCATGATTTAATTCGCAATAATAAAAGAAGTTATTTGCTGTTGCGAGACTTAAGTTTCTCTAGATCGGCAACAAATCCACTATTCTGCTAAATTTTAAATGCAAACAAATATGGTCGCTATGGCCAAAATAATTAGGCTTAGCCGTACTTAAACAACTTTGAAATTAATTTAGAAGTCAAACAACAAAAATCAGAGTTGTATTTTCAAATTTTCACAGGCCATCAAAACTAGTCCTGTGAAAATTTGATAATATAACTCTGATTTTTGTTGCTTGACTTCTAAATTAATATTTGTTTGGCGTGTTATTGTATCTTAACTTTGAAATTGTTGATGATGCTGCAATTATAACACGCAGGTTAACTAAAGGCATAAAAACCTTAACCGGAAGATAAGAACATAATTCAATCGTTTTTAAAGCAAAAAATGCGCAATTTACAAACATATAAGAATCAAGAGTGGATATACATATTTAAAAGAATATAGTAAAGTTAAATTAAATTTAAAGAATTCTCTTGCGCCATTGCTGCAAGGAATGAAATTTGATTTAACAAAATTTCTATTCGTAAAAAGCAAATTAAAGTAAAAAAATTAATAAAAGAAATAAGTTTAAAAGAAATGAATTATAAATAAATAATTTTAAATACTGCGAACTAATCTACAATATCATTTAAATTCTGAGAACATAAGTAAATCAAATGCAAGTATACAAATCTATTAACAAATATAAAATTCTAATAAATTTTTTAAATCCTAAAAATTATAAAAATGCATAAGTGAATAATTGTTGAGTTGGCAGAAGGCAGACTTATCAAGGGGATGTTGCCCTCAAACCTAACTCTTCAATTATTCAGTTCGTGTTTCGTCATTCATGTAGGCAAGGGTAAAATTCAAAACAAAAAGTAAAAGCAAATGAAGTGATTCACCAAAAGAAATTCAAACGAGTGGAGTTTTTAGAAAAGAACTAATTAAAGTCAATATAAAACAACATTTTTCTAGAAAACCAATGTAATTTAGAAACTCTTGCCTACAAAAAACCTCCCCCACACGAATATGCATATAAACAAAAAAGAAACAGATACTATTAATTACAAAAATAAAAAATAAATCACAACCTATAATATACATAAATAATACTAAAATAATATAATAAAGGGAAGTAACAAGTAAGTTTTAAATTAATTTACCAATTATTTCTATTTGGAATGTGGACAATGAGCAGCACATCCAACTAAGTGATGTAAAGTAGTCTGTTTCTTCTAGTTATAAAAGAAGGCGCTAGTAAAAAGTAAAGTTGAGTGATAAGCTGCTGTATGTAAGAAATATTAAAAAAAAAAAACTATTCTGCAAACTATATGTAATGTAAAAAGTGTGTTCTGTAGCAAACAAAAATTTTAAATCTAACTGTGTAGTATTGTAAATATGTGTAAAAATTGTGAAAATGCTAACTGTTGTAATGTGAAAAATGGTTGCAAATTATTAAGCACTGAAAAAATTTTTTTAAGGACTGTAAAAATTTTTTTAAAAGTAAATTTAATTTATGAAGTACTTTTTAATTTTAATTTAGAAAAATTTTAAAGAATTTTTAATGACAGTAAGAAAGTATTGTAATATTTAAATATATTAAAACGGAATTTAAGAGGTGTAATCAAAACTTACTAAATACTGGCAAAAAAGTAAGGAAAAGAGGAAGATTAAAATCTTCACTCAATTTGGGCTATAATTGAGACTTTTGAAAAGAGTTGGCCCTTTATTAGTAAAAGGGAAGAATCCTGTTTAAATGATATTATAGATTAGTTTGCAGCAATTTAAATTATTTATTTATAATTCATTTCTTTTATTAATTTTTACTTTAATTTGCTTTTTATGAACAGAAATTTAGTTAAATTCAAATATATATATATTTACATACTTTTGGTGTAGTCAATTGCAACCAAAATAGGAGGTGCACATCTACATGTTATAGCAGTCCTATATACAAAATTTCAACATTCTAAGGCTACTCGTTTTTGAGTTATGCTAGATACATACATACGTACACACAAACGCCACAAAAAAATCTCTTCAGAATCCATTTTAAATCAGTTTTATAATATTTTTTTTTGGGGGGGGACCGGGGGAAGAGTCCTTTATTCTGCCCTTATGTTCAGATATCAATGTCAAAATGGATATTTTTGTTGAAATACGATACCAAAAATTTTTCGTAATTACAATACTTCCTTTTTTACTTCGAACAAGGAAGTAAAAACAGTTTTAATTGTATTTTAAAACACAAACAGAAAATTTTCAAAAAGATACCTTTCTTAAAAATGACATTAATGCCAATAAGTTGAAATATGCTTGCTTTAACATGAAAGAATAACTGTCTCAAGTTGAAAATATTAAATCACACATTTTTGCCAAAATGTCATTTATATAAACTAATAAATCTGTACAAGAAGTTGATTATGATTCAGATGACAATTCATTCATGATGATTTGGTGATTACAAATACTCAATAAAATGCACATCATTTGCAGCTTGATTCAAATTTTTGCAACATATCATGTGCCAGTAGCCTGCATGATAAAAATGCTTTAGATTGTAATCAATTTAAATAAATAAACATACAAATTTACAAAGGAAGAAAATTCATTTGAACAGTCCTGCACTTTTGTTTTGAAAAAAAATTTATACTGGCACTGATTTGACATAACATGATTTTAAATATGGTCTTCTTAATGCAGAATATAAATGATTATTGAATATTTTAAATGACAGTCAGTTTAATTAACGTCGATATGGGTGGTAGCCTTGACCTTGTCCAGCAGTTCGAGTTCCCTGAGGGCCATCACCTTGCCCACCATAACTTCCTGGAGCAGTATAATTTCCAGCAGCATTATAATTATTTGGTCCAGCACCATAACCTAGGGAAAATGTAACAACGCAGCAATAAAAATTTTGCAAATTAAATATCATCATTATTACAACTAATATGATTTTATTGCATTTATTGATACCAGACAGATGTAAGGGAAATTTGTATTTCTAAGAAATGCTTGGATAGACTGATCTATAAAAAAGCTTCTAATCCCACACACTAAGCCTAACATAGGCAACTGCACACTTTTAGCAAGTATTATATGTAAGCATTCTTAAATTTACACATGCATGCACCTTTTAATTGCATGGTAGTTATTATTTCATATAACATAATAAATAAAAATAATTGAGCATTTTTGTTTTTTCAAATAATAAATTACAATAAACACTATTTTATTATTACACTCTTTATATTAATGCCAAGTTATTGGAATGACCTGCAAGAGGTTTTATGTTTCTGTACAAGATCTGCAGTTTACATGCATGCTTACTTTTCTTTCACAAGAGAGATTTTTTGCACATAATGCTTCTTCATCAACCTCGTACTTTGTTTCAGATGGTACACATTTTCTATAATATATTACCTAAGTCCATACATTACCTTGTTCATAAAAATTATGGGATAATATGAAAAAATATTATCACTAACTACAGATTTTAATTAATATCTAATGATGTTATTACTTATGTTAATTACCTGAGTACAGAACTGCACTTTTGTGTGAAATCTGCAAAGTAGATAACTGACAATATTTTGTTCAAAGGACACATGTTGGAGCATTGTTTACAGGTGGCTTTAATCAGGAACAGCAATCAGGAACTTTCAAGGAAAACAGTTGCAAGGAATAAGGTGACATGACCTTGCTAACCAGTTCTGGTCACTGTTGTCAACTGAACAAAGCAATTGCCACATGGCAGGACTGGAAGTTAACACTATATTATTGAAACCATATGTGTTCAATATCAATTCCTTGCAAATTTGACTACAAGAAACTGGTAGCCATATTGTGATACCATTCCCCATTAATCACAATAGCATTTTTCTCATCTTAGTACGGGCCTATCACTGCATCAACACAAAATCTACACTATATAGTAATTTGTTGTGGATACAATGGTGTCTCTTGAAATTCTTGATTTTCAGTTGTCCAAATATGACAGTTTTGTTTGTTGACAATACTGTTCTCATAAGACTATCGCTAAACACTTATCCTACTTACAAAATTTTCTTCCACTTATTGCATCCCCAAAATCCATTCGGAAAAATTCCTCCTTAGCAAATGAGCATTCAGTTTCAAATGAATGTTAAGTGCAGGCATGTGCAAATCTCCCGTGAGAATGTGATACAGGAAATTTTTCAAAACGCTCATTGTGAATGACACCGAATGGATCTTTTGGGACTTAAATAGCAATGCTTTTAACAGACTAACCGGATCAAGAGCATAGAGCAAGCTACGTTTTTTACAATTTTCAATCTTTTGATTATCTAAGTTCATGTATTAGCAGATTCAGTGTATATTCAGTAAGTTCAATAGATATATTTAAATAGGTTTCTATATTTCAGGACCAGCAAATGTTCATTTGAAAAGGTCTTTGCTTTTTTTAAAAAAAATGAAAAACCTTATACTTTCTACCCATATTCATAGCCGTAAGAGATTTTTTATATTAAAGTTTACAACTGAATGTGAGGAGGGAATACTTTGCAAGTAATTTTCTATTAAAGACATGCCAAACATTCAGGCTTACTTCTGTCCCCACACCTTCAACTTGACACTAGAAGAAATGCAATGATCGGGATTACCAACAAGGAGGCATTTTCTAATTTCATGATGCAAATCCTCCAAAAACTATTGTGGGAGGAAAAGCAGAGACCACATGATTTTTTTCCCTTTCTTTTGAATAAGCCATCATCAGTTTTTACAATTTTGTAGTACCCATCCATTTTAGGACATGATAATAAAGTACTGGCACATACCTCTTGCGTGTAACTAATCTGTTCATTCATTTCAAGTAAGCTTTTGTTCACAAAACTAAAGAGGCATTAACAATTGATACCATATATAAATTAACTGTAATACAGTAACAAGATGAATAGGTGATTCAAAAAGCCACATTTGTGTCTGAAACACCCCTCAGCATGAATGGAGGCTGCTAAGGAAAATGCAAGAATAAAAGAAAAGCACCAAGTGGTATGGTTTTAACCCTTCAGCAGATGTGAAACATACCTTTTTGAACATAGTGTCACTATACAGAAACTTATTCTTTTATACTTATTATTAAAAAAATAATAAAAACATTATATTATGCTACAGCCAATAATAAAGTTAATAAAAATAACTTACTTGCCATTATATTTTTACTTTACATTATATTTTAATCAATCTATCAGTTTAATAATGTTTTTTGTACTGAATTTTTGAAACATAACAAGATATATTACATAATTAATTTATAAATCAATAAGGCATATAATACGCTCTTGCTTTGAAAAAAAAAAAAAAAAAAAAAAAAAAAAAAAAAAAAAAAAAAAAAGAGCAACAAGCACTGAAAGTAAAGGTACAAATGTAAAAAGGGGGATCTAAAACATAAAATTTACATATAACAAAATAACTTCTCTAAAAAGTGTTCTTCGTCGAATTGGGCGGGAGTTCAAAACATAAGAAGAGGTTGCATTGACAAATGCAAATAGGCAACCAAAATTAGCATAAAATGCAATTCCACTGTTACTTCCCAATGCTTTAAAAAGAGGTATGCTGGACCAATGCATCAGTCAGCAGGCAGTGATAGTTCCATGTACTCTGAGATAACTAAAGTGGAAAGCATGAGTTGAAGACACCGTTTGCATGATGAAATGCATTAGAGGGCTATCGGAATATTGCTAGTTGGTGCAACACAATCCGCTGCTCCGGAAGAGCAGAATGTGTATTGTAGTGTTGTTAAAAGGCTATGGAATCGTTACCAAAGCAATCAAAGCCTCCGCAGAAGACGTGAGTCTGGACGCTTAAGGATTACCAGAACCACAGACGATCGCTTCCTTCCTGTTACTATATGCAAGATGCCATAGATCACTAACAGCACGACAGCTAGTGTGCCATCTCTCTGCTGCTGTAGGCCAGCCCTTATTCCTCCAAATGGTGTTGTTTCAACTGCATGAAGATAAGACTGTGCTTTGTGTTCCTTTGTTCCCACCATATGTCAGAGCATGGTGGAATTGAGGCTGTGAACATTGCAGTTGGACATTAGAGCAGTGACGCTGTGTAGTCTTTAACCCTCTGAGTGCCATGGCCCGCTTTATCCGGTCATGAGATCTTTTGTCACTTGGTATATATTAGCTTATAATTTATGATATTTTGCTTTCTTATTTTCTTTAATAATATAAATGTCATCTTAATAAATGCAAGTTTCTGAAAATAGAACCTAAAGTAAGTAAATATACAATGATAATGCCCACCCACACAGAGCTCGAGGAGTGTCTGGAGAGTAAATTCTTCTACATCTGCAGTGGCCTGCTATATCACTAGGCCTGAATCCCATACAGCATGTATGGGACATGCTGGGATGACAGATAGCAGGTTGCAATGTGCCACCCAGATTTGACATACATTACTACAACAATGGGCACTACTGCCACAAGTAATCAATGACACTATCGTCACCTTGCCTCACTAATGTCAGACATGCATTTCAGCTAGGGTATCATACCTGTTATTAGCATGATGTTCTCACTATACATTTTTCTGACCCATTTGGTCTTTCGCGATGTGATGGTCAGAATACGTGTGTTTTTTTTTGAAGTCGTGGTCTAGTAATGCCATACCAACCACTTAGATTAATTTCATGCATATCCATTAAATAGTTTTTGTTTTATTCTATGTTTTGCCACTGTTGCTTATTTTGGGAGTAAAAGTGTATAATAATAATAATAAAAAATTTAATGAATGTATATATTTATTTATTTAATTAGAAACAGTTTTGTGTGTGGTAGATTTTGCAATATAAAATGGAACACAATGCAGTGTTTCACACTCCTAAAATCTTCTTCCCCACTTGAATCATCTTTAGAACTTTCAAAACAAATTATCTGTATCTGTATCTGAACCATTTTTATTATCTGATAAAAGATTTTTCTCCTCAGAATCAAATTCACCATTCAATAAAATGTGCTTCATGCCATTTTTAGTTATAAACTGGATTTAAAATACAGGAATTAAAAATTCCTCAAAAAAAAAAAAACACCCTCCAAATTTACTCTTATTATCTAAGAAATTATGTAGTACCACCATCTATACCAAGTAAAATCAACTAATCTGCGAGTTCAACTTTTTTGCAATGCTCAAAAGCACTGGATTATTTAGAAGAAGGAACCCACTTCATTCAACTATATACACGGGGACAAAAATCTACTTCACGACTGGGACTCATTCATTACCATTTAGGCACAAACTTGTAATGTGAGCTTTGTTCATTTGTGTCTACTGTAGTGCACAAATGGAATGCGAGTCAAGCTCATTTATGATTATCAAACGTTTAAAGTTAGTCAAACGCAATAATGACTTGGAAAAAATATTTATAATGCCTTCCTTCTAAGATAAATTTTTTTAAATAAAATATTGCCTTTATTATTATTCTTACATAGAAGAAAAGCTGTTTTGTATACATAGCCCAAGGAATACAGCTATCACCATGCACTTTTCGATCACCATAAATTTTCTAATAATTTACACTAATTTTGTAAGTTTCACATTTTCATATGTGAAGCATAAAAACAAGTGGCACTGATCTGTACTCATTTCCACCAGAAAACAAAACTATCTTTAACTTGTTTTTAAAATTTGATTATAACATTATAACTGAAATTATATCACTAATTACTTATGAAATTACTAAATTTTTTTTTTCCTCTAGCAAAACTGATACTAGGCAGAGTAATGCATAATAGAAGTGAGTTGATGCATAGAAAAATGTAGTTTGCAACAGAAATCTAAATCATGGAGTAAAGATTTTTTCCCTATTTAATATGCATATTTGACAGATATAATTTTGACAAAAAATAAAGCAACATATTCTAGCTTGAAAGAGTAAAAATAGTTATTTAAAAAGATAACATTTTTTTAATTATTCAAAATCAATAACTTACCGGTTCCGAACCCAGTTCTGTTAGGACCAAAATTAGATGGCTCTTGTGGATATGTTCCCATGCCTACATGAACAAACACATAAAATTGAAAGTCAAGTGTAATTCAAAATAAACAGCGTAGTTCAGTTGTATTTAATTCAATCAGAAATTTTGTATGCATTTCTGATTGAATTAAATACAACTGAACTGAAGAAAGAAATACTTCCTTAGGTTTGTGCATAATTCTACAATCAATTATAAAATTACTTATTTTGGAATTAAATTCCTGCACACAAAATACAAACTACAATAATTAACTAACCAGTTGAATTATTGTTGAACTAAATCTTTCTCAAACAGACAAGGTTTGCGAACCTTCTATTATAAATTGTTTTTATGTGATTTCTCATAAATTTATGTGAATAAAACTTAAGAAAATAATAAAAAACAAATTTTTAAAAAGTAAGATATGTTTCCACTTACATTTAGGAAAATTTTGTACATCTTATAAAAGATAGAACAAAACAGCTGTTACGTCTGGGCAAAAAAAAAACTGACACAGCTATTTGAAATTAAAATCAGGGATCATATTCAATGACAATGCACAAATTAAAGACCAAAGTATTTACCTTTGTATGTAACTAAAAACAAAATATCAGTTTAGAAAATGGTTTCTGATGTTCAAGAGATTAAGTGATGAGTATTTTTATGCATATTATTGTGAAAAATATTGATCAATATTAATTTTTAAAAATGGAGATCTTATTCATAGAATCATATAGAATTAGCGGTCTAGAAAACACTGGAAGGTTGCAGTATTGGCATATAGCAAATCATAATATTATTTAATTAAAAATGAAAAATATTTTCACTTTAATAAATTTTTAGTACAATTACCAGATTGTGATTCTAAAGCAACAAAACTTTGTGACAATATTAAAAACATATTTTTAGATCTTAAAAAACTAAAGATTATTTGAGTGAAAATTGTTTCACTATATCAAATGTAACAAAATTATAAATTAAAGACACTAGCAAATTATAAAAGAATGTCACAGAATGATATATAACAGATAAAAATCAACCTTGAATTATTCCAATTTGAAATTTAATATCTCAGTCAATTTTTGTCGTATAGGAGTCGAACCTTTTTGCATTTTACTTTTTATATCAAGTATAAAAGTTTCCTAATTATAAGTAGAACCAGAGGAATGTTTTTAAATTTTAAAATGCCAAAACATGAATCTTTGCATTGTTTGAAACATTTTTGTAACTGGAAGTATATGCATAGAACCAACATTTGTGAAAATAAAAGCCAGCTGGGGGAAGTGCACGGTATGTGTATATATATAGTATATATAGACAGGGAGAGAGAAATCATATCGAAGAATTATATATAAATTACAGAAAATTTCAAACAAACTACAGTTATGAGATAACGTTATTTTAAAACTTGTATTTTGAAATATTTTCAAATAGAAACATACTGTTAATAAAAATAAATAATTCAGGTGAAAATGCTAATCTAATATTTGTAGTCTCAAACGTTTGATATAGAAAATGCACCCATGAAATAGAAGAAGCTATTTTAATGGCCTTATAAAACACTAGCCCCCTTCTCCCCCCCACGTAAATGCATTCTTTATGTGCATAAGCATAAAACATTTTAATTAAAACTTATATACTGTTTATATAAATATTGGATTTTGAACTTCATCTCTTTATGCAGTCAAATTAACTAGAGTACACTGAACTAAAATAATTCCTTGCACCTGAGTAAATAAGTTTTTTTCCCCCTAGATATGAATATGACAGAATATATTTACCACAAATAAAGAAAGAGTTTTGAGTTAAAATAAAGAAAGAGGTTGAGTTTAAAAATAAATAAATAAAGTTAGCAGAAAAAGACCACTTTCTGATTTTTATAGGTGCATTAAGTGGTTAAAATGGGAATAAAATTCTAATCGCACGAGAATAAACATAGCCTTTTATATATATATTGGTCACTGGAGCCTTTTATATATATATTGGTCATTGGTCCTACTTTAAAACTCAGGCTGCGTCAGTGAAATGACTTAACACTTAAGTTTAATTTCCAAACAATACGTTACTTACTAACTGTTCTATGTGATTCCTATAATTGCATTAATATTTTGCAATGGAAAAAAGAAAAGAAATTTCTTACTAATAAATATTTTATTCCTCCATTTCACAAACTGTGTATTTTTATGCAGTTCAGATCAGTATTTTTAATGCACATTTTTAAGTATATGGCTATTCTAATGCTTATATTTCAAATTTTAAGTGATTATCAGAAATTCTGAACTTAACAGAAATTTTAAAAATCTGTATCAACTACTCACCAGGTGGAGGAGGTCCTGTCTGTCCTGCAGCAGGAGCAGGGGTGGGTCCAGGTCCTACAGAAGCAGGTCCACCCATTCCAGAACCAGCAAAACTTTCCGTTCCTGGTGCTGGAGGATTAGGTGGAGGAGGACCTGTCATTGGACCACCATAACCTCCATATGTTCCACCATAGCCTGTTTAAATTAAAATGACTCACTAAGAAATTCTTTTAATTA
Organism: Stegodyphus mimosarum; assembly: GCA_000611955.2. Lineage (NCBI taxonomy): Eukaryota > Metazoa > Arthropoda > Arachnida > Araneae > Eresidae > Stegodyphus > Stegodyphus mimosarum. Next base: position 90,029 of record KK113639.1, on the reverse strand, counting down.
AAAAAAAAGGAAAGAAAGAAAGAAAAAAAATATTGAGATACAAAATGAGGTATGAAACATGCCATGTTAAATTTCAGAAACTGCTATAATTATTTCCAGCTTTATATTAACGAAAAAATTTTTTGTATAAAAAATGTTTGCTATACAAGATAAGTATCACAGGGAAAACAATATGCATGTTGTTGCTTAGTATTTGTTGGCTATCCAGTACCAACTGTTACCCTGTCAACAATCTACTGATATTTTTGGCAAGACACTTTTTTTTTTTTTTTTAAATTCTTTGTAGGTATTAATCTGAGAATTGCATTTAAACATCAAACTGAATATTATTTTCTGCAGCTCTGTCTCCATATGAACTTAAGATATGATAAGCAAGACAACAATTGATGATCAGCTACACCACATAGCTGCTTATTTCATTTTGCTGATCCTAATATATGCTCCATTATTTGTGGATAAATGTCAGTAAAAGAATCAAAGTTCATATTTAAAAAAAAAAAAAACAGAGAAGAAAAGGGGGAAAAATAGAATTTTTTCCTTATCTCCAAAGAACATTAACAAGGAAAAAGAAACTACATCTTTATCGAAGAATCTGGAACAGCTCCTAGGATTCCAGAGCATCACAAGAATCAGAGTCGTGGATGACATTTTGGCAGTGTATCAGCAGGTACCATATAATTAATAAATACCATTGTTTTTCATAAAATACAATGTTGGCTGTGAGACTGCTAAGATTTGGAGTTGTGCCTCTCAAGAACTAAGAGAAAACATCATTTCAATATAATTCATTTTGCTTCTATGCTTGAATTTACTGCTCATTTCTTGCAAATTCATATAACTGTTAACACTTGAAAGCCTATACAGTTAAATATATATTAATTACTTTAAGTAATGCTTATAGAAATCCGAAAAGGTTATTTCCTGAAGTTGAAAGCACTCAGCACATTGTACTTCAAATCCTGCTAATGCAGAATTTGCTAAACACAATCATAAAAGCCCAGTCTGATCAGCATTATACATATGTTTACGTGCGCTTGGCCATACCATACCTGTTGACCCTTACAGTCCTCCACACAACCCAAGAAAATGGCTGTTATATACTTCAAGAGAAGAACATATCTTCCACAGCTAACATGTACAAATACTGCAGACATGTAGTAATCGATTACAGTGGAACTTCTGGAGTTGATGGGAAACAAAGACATTCCCAAATGATGTCATTTCAAATGCTGGTTGACATGAGCTCAGTTTCGAATTTTTATTATTTTAATTACTGAAACCAGCATTATTCTTCTTTTATGTTTATGTTCAGTGAACTTTATACCCAATAATTAATTACCCATATCTTCACTGAGAGTGTTGCCCAGATCTGAGGGGGGTGAATTAATTTTGATGGAGAACACCTGAGATGGTTCTAAGTGTCCTCCACATCATCTTGAGAAGATTTTTGAATCAGCAGTATTTTTAATGAATCCATGCCACTAAGACACCTTATATCTTTACAAGCATTTGTGCCTTCTTTACAATTCAAACCCAGGCCCAAAGCTGACAGCCAGCTCTTTATACGTCAAATTAAATTAATGCAAACAATTATTTCATTTTTATAATTTACTTACAGGAATATCATACAGGCATGACACTAAAACCTATAAGTCTTTCTCTCCTGTTCAAATAATTGTTAGCCATTATTTATCACTAATTTTATAAAATACAGTACAAAGTTAGATATAGATATCTGGACTTGTCGGGACTTCCACGATTCTGGATATCAGATCACCAGTTTAAAACTTGTAAGATTGCATGCAGAAATTATAAAATTAAAAATATGAAATTGTAATTTATGAAATAATGAAGCATTTATAATCTAAAGAGTAAAAAAAAATTACAAAAAAAAAAGCTTTATATTTATTTGTTTACCTCATTAAACATTTCTTTCAATGGTTTTTTTTTTTTTTTTTTTTGTGCTAACATTTTCTCTTTAATTCTGTAGGCAGACATAATTTCTCATTCAGTTACAAAGTTCGATTGTTTAAGTCCTGTAATTGCTGTGTCAAGAATTCCACGTTTTCAGTAACCTCTCTGTCATTTTCGGTAGTGATATTTTCTGGATCTAGAACCATACTACAGATTTCGCCGTCCATTGATTGATTGATAACTGTCATCAAAGCATTGATTGATAACTGTCATGGAGCACTATCATCAAAATAAAAAACTTCTGCTATATCATCTTCATTTATTACCGTTTCTCCACATTACTTTAAAAAATCTATTAATTGGAAAATTTAACCTTTGGTTTGCAATATCCGAAAACCTTCACATTCATGGCTATCATCTTCATCATCCTCAACATCAAATATGCTATAATATAACACAATATGCTAGTTGGCCATAAATTATGCCAAGCAGTTTTTAAAGCATCTGGAGACATATCCTCCCACGATACTCCGATGCTTCACAAAGTACATTTCATGCTAAAATATTTCAAAAATTCTTGAATAGTCTTGCCATTATTCAACAAATATAACACAGATATATCTGCATTTTCAGCGTGCGCACTATTTCAATATTCATTGGCTGAATAAGGGACATACAATTTGGAGGAAATAATATAGATACATTATCTTTCAATAAAATTTGAAGTATGAGCCTATCAGTTGTCTACAAACAGGACAATTTGTCCATCATTCGGTAAACTAACAGGAGCCTTCCTGTATACCATGTAAGCTTCCATACACCAACTGAATTCTGCTCAGCCTACGCACGAAATAATTTTCAATTACACTTGTGTCATCCCTGTTCTTTTTTTTCTTGTGCGATATATCGGAATGGGGCCCTCTTAACTCCTTTAAAGGCTTGAACTTGTGTATTTTTCTGATTACGGAAAGTTTACACTTGTGTGTTCCTTCAGCATTTGCGCATGATAAAATTGTAGTCCCAATTTGTAATCTTTGACACAAGTTGGAGCCTTTTCTACAGAAGTTGTCAAGGTATTTTGCGGTACATATTACCAGAAAAGACCAGTTTCATCAGCGTTATAAATTTGTTCTGGAGATAACTTTTAACTATTAATGAGTTCAATGAATTCATCTGCAAATAGTTAAGCAAACATTTTTCACTTAAAATCGTTAATTGCCTTATAATGGCAATTTTTAAATTTGGTTAACCAACCTGTCTAATACGTGCACTTAGTTTTTAAGTTCATTTCTTAGTCAAATATTTTAGCTTTGAGACATTAGTTTTTGACCCGTCAATGACATGTCCTCGTGCGACACCCATTCAATCATCACTCTTAGCATAACAAATAATTTTTCTGTTATTCATTGGGAGTAGGGTGTCGGAATCAACAAAAAGTTCCTTCTGTTTTCTGATGTCATATACAGTTGACGTTACAATGCCATACACCTCGCATAATTTTGAGATGGATATACCTTTACTCCTTTTTTCAGCAATTCCACTTTTTGTTTTAAACTATTATCACATACACTATTTGTTACTGGAACAGAACGTCAAAAGAAACATTTCTCGGAACTACAGATCTGAAAGCCAAACAGGAATCAGTTATCGCTCAGATTGGCGAACGAGACGTTTGCTTTCAAATTCCGTGTATGTACAAAATATATTTTGTAATTATTTTAATAGAGTTGGCTCAATAACATGTGTTTATTACATTAATTGTTACTTTCAAATAGTATATTTTTTTACTTCGATTCTTGTAATGATTTGTTGTATATATTTTTGTAAACACTTTTACATTCTACATTCAGTGGTTTGTCATTATTTCTGATTTTATTATTGTAAACAATATTTTTGTATCCAGATATTTATTTCATACCTTTTATGTATACAATGTCATTTACTGATATATGTTTTCTGATGAGTGAATTTATTTATTTTATCCCCAAAATGTTAAATATTTTAAAAAGGCTACTTGCTCAGTTTCTTTGTTTAAATCCCCCAAGTAAATTACAAATGCTAAGGTTGTGTGTAAGTGGGTGAATTTTAATGACTAGCCTAATGAACAAAATGCACTTCAATTATTTTTCTAATGTGTATTCCATATCCATGATAATGTGCAAAGAACTGATGACTACAGTTGCTACCAATTACATTATTCATATAACATAATCATTATATGACTTAGATGTAACTTCAAATAATCTTGGCAATGTTCATTTTTGTATTCAAATATATATATATATATATATATACATACATTTAATAAGTCATATATTTGCATACACATAGACAGAGAGAGATGCGATGGTTTAGAAGTTGTTGATGTATGTTTATTAGTATTAATGAACGTATATACAAATGCTTTTCATCATTCATAATAATAAATCCAAAAATTTCCAGTAGTTCAATATGCAAAAATATAGTTCTAGTTTATAATCCCATTTCATTAATAATATGAAGATAATAGCACACAAATTTAATGTGTATCCTCATTATTACATAATCTATGTTTTAATAAATATACATAATCGCTGATTATGCAATTTCAATTTAAAAGTAACAAATATCATGTTCTTAGCACTTAAACCATAAAAATCAGTTAAAGAACAATATTGCAAAATCATTTTAAACTCAGCATATGTTTAGAATTTCCTATACAGTCTCACCCGCTGGAGATAAAAATGTTCGCTTTGAAGTCCTTGAGTTTCTTAATCAAAAATTCATTAAAGTTTTACAAAATATGAAATCAATAATAAAACAAATTCCAAATTTAGGCTTCCAGATGCCCATATTCGCAGCAGGATTAAGTCATTTAAAATTTGATGGCTCAAGGTACCGTCATTTTATCACAATGCGAGAAACATACATACATTTATGCACATTGTTCATTGTTTAATTTCTTTAAGTATAATATAGGGCTGCAATAATTGGTGGCAACAGTTTGAAAAGTGAACCGACATTTAATGTTTTCCGAAGTAAAATTGTAAAACGAAAACAATAGTCCTTCAGGGACAAAGCCCCTTTGGACTAAAAATGCTGAAACTAATATAAAATTTTGTATTTAGGCATAATTTGAGGTGCAGAATTGAAATATAAAATAAACTGGCACGTCATTTCAGAGAAAGCCCAATTTTGTATCAAAATACATATGTTAGAATTATTTGCAATATATAAACCTAATATGTATCCTAAGTCGTGCTTTCAGAGGACATGGAAAACACAGGCTGAATTTTGTTAATCAGCCAATAAAACAAGAGATACAGAACTGTCCATTTTTCTTATAATACACTGCATGCATTAATGATGTATTCAATATTACACGCTATTTTTGAATCTTTAAGTAACAGCACATTTTAAGATATATTTTGACACAGCCTATTTTGAATAGCTACAATGATATTCACAAATTATTTGCAGTTACTTTTATGCCTTTTGCTTTCAAAACAAATCCATATATATATATATTTATGATATAACTTTTCATGAAGTAACCTATAGATGATAGCATAGAGCCACCAGCAACATGCTCTGCCAATTTTCTAATGTCCTTTCTAAACAATCCAAAAATATATTAAATATTTTTTAAAAAATGAGTAAAAATAATCCATATGATTGCAAAATATTTTATCATTAAAAATAGCATGCTTATACTATTTTGAAATCATACAGAACTACTTAGCAATTCCGATTTTAAAACACATATTCAGGGTTCGTACACATTTATGCACATGGAAATTAAGTACTTTTAAGGACCATTAATGAAAAAAATGAAGGACCTATCAGCAAATGGGAACTGAATAAATCCAAGTAAAAGATATTATCTATGCCTGAACTTCACTTTTGTAATACCACAGTAGGAATAAAAGAGATCCATAAGTACATAATTTAATAAGCACAGTTATAAAACAAATTTGAGAATAAAATCAATTTTATAATATTTATCAAGTAGCATTTAATATTTTACATTTATAGTACTTGGCTTATTGGAAAAGATATTAGTGACATTTTATTTACATCTCACTAACAGTTAGCTTTATGCTGATTTTTTCTTTTGTCTCATTTTGTCACGTACTTGCTCAGTCAAGAGGTTTAGCAAATAGCAAGATTTTATGTAAACAGCATAGGTTAAAATGAGAAACAAAATTGTAATCAGCATGATTTGTAACTGCTGCTTGCCTAGTGAGAGATCTGCTGATCAGAACAAACCTGAAAGCCTGATGAAGGTATCGTTGGCAAGTTTTGAAAGTTAGCTGTGCTCTGTCTATCTGAGGCAGTTAGTGCCGTAGCTTTGTGTAGAGTTCCTGGGGTTGAAACCCAGTTAATATAATTAAAGGTCCCAATAAGCCACTAAAGCACGAGAGATGATAAGGATTTTAAGTCTCATTAGATTCAAAAAATAAGTTTTACATTAATTTTACATTTTTAACCACTGTTAGAATGAATGAAAAGCAGTAGCTAACTTTATTATGCAGAGATAACTTTTAAGGATGAGTAGTTAGTTATAAATAATTAAATTAGATACCCGTTAGTCATCATAAATTTATATGGCCACTATTAAATTATACTTATTTTTTAAAAATATTTGTTAAAAAGCACTATTAAAATAACAATCTAATAACAGTTCACAGTTATACATGTAATTTATGACATTGATTTTTAACCAATACTAAAAATGTTTTGTAGCAACATCACAACAAAATATTTATGCATCTTTTATATTTGAAGCCTTCCCAGACATTTTGACTAATTTATACCAATCTTCTTCTCTTTAAGCATCTTCTCTAACAATCAGAAATTTGTTTCAATACACAAGCCAGTGTTCCCACCAGTTTCTGTGTGCTTCATCTCCTAACTTATCAATCTCTTGAGAACACACCAATGAGGTTTCACTTGATCTGGTAAAAGGTAGTCCAGAACCCCTGACAGACATGAAGCAAGTTATTGGTGTGTCTGTAAGTAACCACAACATCAGATTAAAGGTTTAGTTTGGTTTATGTGATTACGGCAAAGCATCGAGGGCTATCTGCCTAAGAGGAAGGATGCCTTCGTGGATGACTTTCTAAGGAAAACTGGCTCGTATACATGTTACACATCAGATAAAGGTTTAAATAAAAATCTTATTAAAAAGAACATAGAACACAAAGCCACGCTCCAAAGCTAACAAAATCAACTTCAGCTGATGGTGACGTAATTCAACAGAAACAGTCAAATTCAAACCAAAAATGTAGACTCACAGTCAAAGACTACAAAATTTAATATTAATCTAAGCTTGCACAGTAATAACATTGTTGTAAGAAATTCAATGTCGGCAGCGATAACGCAAAAACAAATAATTACAAATTATCAGAGCTGGCAGGAACTAATGCAGTGTGCAAGTGGAGGCTAGAAACACACTCGTTTTACAATTCAAAAACCTCATTTTAAAAACTATCTAACTAATTTGAATTCTGGTGAGGAAATGAAAAGGAGAACTTATAGTAAAGGCTTAAATTATAAACAAGTCGCTAATTTACATAATAATTATACACATCTTTGAAGAATAATTTTCTTCTCTTTATGTATTCAGTTTCTTTCTTATATACGTTTCCTCTTGATTTTAGAATTTTTGGATTTAATTAAAGATTTTTGTTATTTCTGTTATTCTAAATGCATTTTGAATGTATAGAAAAAACTTCTAATTTTATTTCTTTTATGATATGAACATTCAGAATAAATATCAAATGAGATATGGTAAGGGCCAGCTAGTTTTTAGAATTTAGTGATACATCAAGCAACAAAATGTAGAAATGATAAAACTTTTAGAATTAAGGTCAGGCACTGGGAGCAGAATTTAGAAAGGCACTAGGCAGCGTAATATAAGATCTATAGAGATTGCATTAAGTGGAGAAACGCCTAGTGCCAAAACCTGTATGATGCACTGAGACATATAAGATGAATCTTTAAAATTGTCAGTTTTCAATTTTTTTATAAATAGAAAAATTCTTTTCTATAAATGCCTGTCCATGTGATAAGATTAGAAGCATTTTTTGATATTTTCCATTCTTGTGTCAGAAATTTGCCGCAAACTTTCTATAAAATACATCCATTACATGTTAATATCATGAAGATATTTTTCATTTTGCCACACTTTTCTGGAGTCTATAAATCTTGCCTTCAAATCCTTCCAAACTTTCCAAGTTTGCAATTCTAAAATCCTAAAGACAAATTACCTCTACCAATTCCATAACAGCAAAAAGCCAGAAATATTTCGGGGAGGAAAAAAAGAAAAAAACGTAAAATTAATTTTACAGAGAAAACTAATGCATATTCTGAGAATTCGGAATATTCATGGGAAAAACTCTTACCATGAAAAAAAAAATTGAAAAGAAGATATTTTTAATTAATTACATAGCTATTCCACTTTTGTTAAGAATTGCTTCACAGCATTTATCACCTTGTTTATCTTTCATATTCAAAATATTGGATAATAAGTCGCCGAAATGGAAAGTAATGTCATTTAATAATATGACAGCGAAAGATAAAAATGTTTTACTTTAATGCTATGTCTTATGTATCATTTCAAAAAAATCGTCGAAAAATTCCCAAACCTCCGAATTAAAAACTTTCTACAAAAACTGCTCTTAAAATCTTCAAAATGCTGATAAGCTGCCAAATTTAGAACCATTTAATAAAACAATTCATATCTCCAAAAGCAAAAAGTTGTTTAAGAGTTCTTCATTAGAAAAAATGAAAGGTTTAAAAGTTAAAGGTTTTTAAAAAAGTTTAAAAATGCTTCTTCACTTCTTGCCCCGAATGTCGAGGATCCCACTATTTATATTAGAAATAGGAACAAATTATAACCCATGAACCCATTCAAAAGAAAATCATATTTGTCAGTGAATCGGCAAAAATATTTCTCCAAAATGCACTCAAAACGGTAGATGTAAAAACAGACAGAAATTTCAGACGATTAAAATTAAGGACCTGCTGCCGATTTTGTCCGAAATTAAGGACTCTTAAGGACCAAAAATAGATTCCAAGAAACCTAAGAACTGTTAGGACTCTTAAGGATCGTACGAACCCTGATATTAACTGAATGGCACAACTGACAGAATCACTCATTTAATGATACATTCTAAAAAATACATCACTAAATCAGTGATTAAAACTTAAACTACATGCACAGATCTCGTGCATAACATAAGATCTCAGTTTTAAGAGACTTACCATAACCTCCATATCCAGGCTGGCCATACTGTGGACCTGGAGGCCCACTGTAAGGTCCTCCATAACCAGGCCCACAGCCCCAATTATTATAGCCAGGTCCATATCCACCTAAAAAGCAACATTACTATTGGATTTTATTTCCAATTACAAGAAGTAGATATTGATTACACACACATACATTAAATATATATATAATAATTTTAAAACTATAATCAAATTTTAGAACAAGCTTTTAAAAAACAGTTTAATAATATGTTTTAAAATATATAGCAACATGAAGCTGTATTTTTCATAATACCGTACTCTATACAACAGTTAATAACACTTTAAACTTCTGAACTATCAGAAACAAAATATTAACATCACAAAAATTTATAACCATAACTCTGAAATTTTCCTCAGAGATATTCGCACAAGCGTTCACAATGTCATGCAATATAATCAATAGTTATACTTCAAAGTACCAAACACGTTAAAATACAACGCAATGCTATTATTATCTAAAGAGACGGCTAATTAGATATCTCAGTTCACGTGGAACTAAACTTGCAACAACAATAACGAAGCAAATAATTAAACAACTGAGCTGAGATGTCTCTGAGCTTTAAAGAGTTTTCAACTGGCTGCACGAGATAATTCTAGCATTTTCTGCTTCTCGAGATTTCTGGAAACCAATAAGAGTATAGAATTATGGTTACAGCTAATATAGCAGTCAATTACATTTATTCAATTTCAATGCAAAGAGAAGCCTATATATTAAATGTTAAATGCACGTGCTCCTGTATTTTTACTTTTCTGGCAAAGCCTTCTCTTAAAATTTGTCTTGCGCTGCAATGCATGGGGAAATAAAACCACTTTAATAATAATTCTACTAAAGTTAGCAATTTAAAAATATAAAATTCGTAACACTATTTTATATAATTTTTGTTTATATTTCTCAGAAAGCATCTTCAAAATTCTAAGTAATTAATTTAAGGGGGAACAACTCACATATTTAGTATATTAGTAGGATTTTAAAACGAAAAATTTTCTCCAGGTAATTAAATGTTGTACTTAATACAAATAAAGTCAAAATTAGCAGAAATTTCTGCCATGATATATTTTAGAATATTCAGAACATACTTAAAGAATTTTTAATATATTGTATAAATAATATAAGCTGCACCTAAATTGCAAATACATGCAAACCTCATTTTCTCAGAAACTTAATAGGCACACCTTTCTGTCACTTCATAAGAATTTCATTCAATTATTATAAATAATTTAACACTCTGTAATGAAAATAACTTTTCAAACTTCTGATTATTCCACAAAAGAATAAAAATGGAACTGCTAATTTGTTTACTAGATATAACTGATATTGTTAGATGTACATACCAGGCTGAGGTCCCCAACCACCTGAAAAATTTAAGGTTTCATTTTAAATGTCAAATCTTATTAAAGATTAAAATAAATGAATAAGTAAAACAGTAATCCTTACCTTGTGGTCCATACGGAGGGGGAGGGCCACCCCATCCACCCTGGTAACCACCACCAGGAGGGCCCATCATTCCATTATTCATTGGAGGTCCCATAGGTCCAGGCATTGGGCCTGGTGGACCTCCAGGACCCATTCCTGGGCCACATGGTCCAGTGGCACCTGGAGCTGGTGCACCAGGTCCCCAGCCTGGTGGACCCATTGGGGGTCCACCCCACTGGTTTGGAGGAGCATTTTGTTGGGCAGGCCTTTTCTTGTCCCGAGGTTCTGCATGCTTGCATTCAATCTGTAAATTAGGAAAATAACTTAGAAAAATATGTTATTTTGTTTTTGTAAATCGCTAATACAAAATCAAAATTCAGTAGTGCTCCCATATATGAAGTCAGTTGACTTCATAGCTATTACAGTTACAAAAGATCATGTAGACTGCCAAATATTATGTATAATGCAATAGTCACATGGTATATACATATATAATGAGTAAATGATGAATTACAAAGAGGCAGACTGCATTACACATTTAATATTATACATATGAAAGCAAAGTAATCTGATGGCTTTTAATCTAATCCTTAATAAATAATATACAGTAATAAAAACATACTGAATATGGACAATAAAATATAATGAACGGTTTCAAGATAAGACCAGGACAACAAAAATTGTTTTTTTATAAACAAGAAAACATTTGTTTGAATACTGAAATCATACTCATGCCTATTTCACAATCTTAAACTCATTCACTTTTGCCATACATTCTGCAGGACAGATAATTTTCACGTCTTTAAAAAGCAAGCATAGATACAGGAGCACAACTGTAAATTTAGAAGTTTCAGGGCTGGCATAAAATATCACGTAATTCAGGTCTAACACAGAATGAAAGTTTTAACAAGCCAGCAAGAATTGAAAATTTAAATATATGATACTTATCTAGTAAATTTTATACTTACTAGACTTCTAATAACAGACAAATACACATTTCTAGTCCGATAAGAAAAATATATATTTTTTAACAAGTTTGATAAAAATTATTCATAGGTAACTTAAGCAATAAAAAAGAAAATTTACTACGGTAGATTATTTTTTAAATGAGAAAATGTTAAAGAGTAAATATTATGAACAACCAAGGTGGCGCTTTGGATCCACACGCACCGACAAAAGTGAAAACAATGTACCTGTTGATCAGAGTTTAATTTACTGTACAACAGTTGTAGCAGAAACTGAAAATAAATATTTTTCAAAGCTTGAGATACTGTACCAGACTGCAATCACCACATATAAAAGTCAGTTATGTCCAATTTATTTAAAAATTCTTAAATGGCATATGAAAATTTCTTAGTTTTATTGAATGAAAATTTGACAACAGTTTAATTAAAATTTGACTATATAGCTACAAACCTGTAAATATTGCAGACAATTACTATTATGTGCTGCTAGCAGAGAGAGAAATTTTAAAAAGCTGAAATCAATCAATAATTATTTCTTTGAATAAAACAAAGAATGGATTAGCAGTACTTCTGATGGCAAATTGCACTGCTCAAAAATTACATTTGGAATTTTCAGGGGTCAAATTCCCAATTGATAAAAAGAGAGAAAATTGTTTTCTAACTGTATGTGCATACATATGTATGCCTAACATTCTAACTCCCTCCCAAAATTATATATGTAGCACTTGCACAGGTATACTACAATTTTACTAAATTTTAAAATTTGCTACTCATCTGTCAACATACACACACACACACTGAAGAGCCATTACATTATGACCACCCTGTTAATAACATGCAGAACCACCTTTAGCTCTCAAAACTGCCAGCATTCGGCATGGCATTGACTCCACACGGTGCTGATATGTAGTTTGAGGTATCTGGGACCAAGCACTTAACTGGTGCTGCAATTCTTGCACATTGTGAGGCGGTAAGCATGGCAGCACGAATTTGGTTTTCCAGGTGGGACCACAAATCCCCTATTGGATTAATGTCAGGTGAATATGGAGGCCAAAACATGACTTGACAGGCACTGAAATGTTCCTCGAATCACTCGCTGACAATTAGACCCTTATGACATATTCCATCATTCTTTTGGTAAACACCACCCCCTGCCAGAAATACTGTTGTCATAAATGGGTGAACCTGGTCTACAGTGATGTTCACTTAGCGCACATATGTCAGGGATTGTTCTGTGGGGATTTGGGGTCCTAATGTGCTCCATGAAAACACTGCACACACCCCAATATCCCTCACCATCAGCTTGCCTCCATCCAACTGTGTACCTGGGAGCCAGGGTTTTGTTTGGAAATCGGGGGATTAGCACACGCCTGTCAATGTGATGGACCAGAAAACGTGATTCATCGGACAATGCAACTTTCTCCCATTCTTCTAATGACCAATTCCAATGTTTCTTGGTCAATGGCAACTATTCCAGATGCAGCTGGTGATGACATGCTGTCACTGCAGGAACATGCTTCAACTTACGGCTGCATAGGCCCATATGCAACGCACATTGCACAGTATGTTGGGAAACACTGTCTGGGTTGCCACTGTTGTAGCTGATGGTGATTTCAGCTCTTCAGTCATGGTGAACAATGTGTAGCAATCTTCACTCCTCTGGAATCAATGCAGTATAGGCAACACACTGCTCGCTGGCAACTTGTCGTTTTATCATCCATACACCATTTTCAATATGTGCTCACAACAACTGCACGTGAACAGCCCAGTAAATGTGCCGTTTCTGATATTGATGTTCCCAGTCGTCAAGTCATAATGATTTGACCTTTCTGATAAAGTCAGATAAATCACCTGCTTTTCCCATTATGTTGCTGCGCTATGTTTGGAAAGACGATGCATAGCCGCTTTATATACTCCAGCATCAGCCGCGCATGCACAGTGGTTTTGTTCCTGAGCGAGCCCATTGTTATAGATGGAGGGTGGTCATAATGTAATGGTTCTTCAGTGTATTATATATATATTTATATTTAGAAAAAAACTGGAAACACAGTGGTACACTGCATGAAAGGTACAAAAATGGCACCAAATTAAAAATGAAAAGGGAAAAAGAAATTGTTCCTTTAGCAGTATCTTCATCAGGAACTAGTAATATATATATCTATATAAACCGCGTCCTTTCATTTTAAATTTGTCAAATATCACTGTCATTATTTCATTAACTGCACTCAATTTTTACCATCAAATCTATTTATAAAAAAATCATGTTAAAATAAAATATTTGTTTTAAAACATGACAGTATTTTTTAATTATCATATATGTAGTATTTTTTAAATACTAATCCTGATTAGAGGTAGCACTTGCCTAAAAATAGTTTCTACCCTTTAGCCTTAATTTTAATAAATAATAAAAATACACATTTTTACATAATTTTAACAGGTATATAAAAAAATAAAACATCATATAATTGATAAGAAAAAATGTTGTTTTAATTTTTAAAAAAATTTACAATAAATATTTAAAATCTTTAATATTGTACTTAAGCAACATTTCAAAATTATTAAATACAAAAATTTAAGTTTTTACAAAATTATGTCAAAATGCATAACAAACCAAAATATTTGAACCTCTTTTAAAAACACTGACAACTAAAAATATTATCTAAAACATGGTATCCAACTATTCAAATTATTTAATGAATTATAAAATTATTAAAATTGAATTATAAAATTATTAAAATATAAAAATAAGAAAAATTATACATACATATATTTATTCACAAAATAAATTATTACTGTGATTAAAATAGTTTTTAAAAAATACACTGTTAAAGTTTAAAAAAAATTAACATAGTGCAATTTCATTTTTTCTGACTATTAATTGAACTCAATTATGATCAATCAAACTGGAAATTTAAAATAAAGTTGTTGTCCTACCACTTTAAATGCTTTTAGTTATAAAACTGCAGTGTGATCACGAAATACAGTTATCAGATATTCAAACCGGAACACTTTGTCAAAATGAGCCCCAGAAATAAAGTTTAGAGAAAACCCATTTTAAAGATGGAATAAAGCTAAATATTCCGAATAAAATTAACATGGATTAATTATGCCTAACTAATATTAAGGCAAATATTCTACAGTAACTTAAAAATAAATTTGAAATAAAATATGTTTATGTAATTTTCATCATACTGTATTTAATGAAAATCTGATAGATAAACATTAAATGAGATAACCTTAAATATTAGTTACATCAAAGCAGTTTAAAATATTAAACTAGAATATTAAATTTACTACTATCAATTTTGCACCATGAAAGTAGCACTATGTCTTCTTGGACATAAGTTATTTTTCCAGGAATGCACTGTAAGTATAAAAAGGCAAATAGTAAATATATACAAATATAGAATACTATAAAGTATTAAGTTATATAACTCCACCTTCTTCCCGTTGATTTTCACAAAGTGTTCAGCACAAACTTGTTTCACACTGTCTTCGGTCTCGAACGATAAAAATCCAAACCCTAGCCATATGACAAAAGGAAGTCGAATCTACTTAATTATATAAGCTAAAAAACAAAATCTGATAATCCATCGTTAATTACATCTAATCTATTTAACACAATTAAAGCTGAGAAATATACTCTAATGAACTTCAAAAATAGTCATATAAAAGACAATATTATTTAAATAAAATAAATTTAACTTTTATTATGTTTACTGGATGGAAATAATTTAAATAAGCTGGATATTCTTTCTAAAACTAACAAAAATCCTTTTTACACATAAACTGATAAATAATTAACTTCGTTTAACAATTTTATAGCACTATTATTTAAGAAAATTATGAATGCACTGATCCCTTGCTATCTAAAATCATTCTAATTTGGAAACAAGAAATGATTTCTTCAATTTACTTTCAACTTTAAATTATAATTCAACCTAAAGTGATCAAAATCAAAATATCTAGAAAAACAAGTTAACACTAACAGCTTATAAAAAAGGTAATTAAAAAATAAATAGAATTCCAACAACCATTTTAAATGAAAATCATGTTTTCTCTTTTGTAATAATTTTACTTGGGTTTCCCCTCTCATAAATTATGCAGGAGTTTCAAAAGGAAAGATATTTGATTACTGCAGGTAAGAAAATTTTATTGTGTGACAAACATTATGCAATATGGCAAGTATAAACAATTACTATTTTTCAGAATAATCATTCAATTTTCTGTAAATATTTGTCTTACCATTCAAATAATTGTTCAAATTTCTGCTCACAAAAATGTGTTCCTGAGGGACAGTATTTCAAAGAACTGTTGTTTGTACAATAGTTCCACAATAGCAAACTACTGCCCACCCAAACACCAACACTTATGTAATTTCCGAGACTGACGCTATGTGACAGCTGCAAATCATTTAATCAATCTGCAATTTCTGTGGTCAATGTTAATGACCTTTCTTACCAATCAGCATCACTAAAATCTGAGCAGCATGTTCAAACTGATGGCATCATTTGACTATGATTGCACATGCCACTACTTTTGTTCCATCTTGATAAATCTCAGCACAATTAAGATGTATCACCCATAAAAATTTTACTGCTGCTCATATTTCAAACTTGGAGCAAAATTTCGGGTAACATGTAAACTTGCTCTTGCAACATAGACTCCTTACCACTAATACAAAGAAACTGCTTCTAGTAGAAAACAATGTTTTATTCTGTGTATGAGCATTCTTGTTGCATTGTTGCGGCAGATGATACAGGTAATGACACTAGCTTTTTTATTTCCTTTTTTGTTATTAGGAAATCAAACTGAATATTAATGAAACCCTATCAGAATGCATCTTTGTTTCAAAAGAACACTTTGCTGAATACTTTAGTTGAATCTTAGTTGACAATGACACCAAACTTTTAATATCAGTTTCCTGATATGATAAATTTGATTCCAGTATGCTTCACACATAAAAGTAAATCTAAACAGAAATTTTAGCTGATATTAGAAATGTCTTATTATCTTCAAATGCAAACTAATTTACCAATCTTAAATATTATTTTTCTTGTTAAAACTTTTATAGAAAATTAGTATTTAAATTTTTATATCTTCATTTATGAACAAACTATTTCTAAATTAGTGGCAATCAGATAATGAGGAAAGGGGATGCTAAAAATTGTTGAGATAAATAATGGTAATTAATTCATTAAAAATAATTATACTTTACCTACCTCCAATTTTTTAATAAAAATTCCATGACTTAAAAATACACTTGTGAATCCCATTTGTAGGAATTCCAATTATTTTATGATATTACCAATACTTTGAAAATTATCATTATGATTTATTAAAACTAAGCTTTCATAATGACATTTTTATTAAATAGAAATGTAAGAACTCGCAATTGTTAAATATTTGCCAACAAATGCTCCATTAGCAGTGCACAAGATGAAAATTCAAGTACCGATTTTATATATATATATATATATTTCATATAGTTGGTCAGAAAAATTAACTCAGCTTGTCAATAAAAAATTAAATACCAAGTAAAACAACAAACTTCTTATTTAATAAGTTTCTTCATCTTCCTCTCATTTAACATGTCTCAAATTTCAAATCTACCATCAAGTGTCAAAGTTATGTAATGGACACTTTATCAACAAAACAGTTTCCTTGTTAGTAATTATCACAAAATTCTTAAGTTTCACTTACATCATATAAAACTGTTGGGCAAATCTTGAGATTAATTCAAAAGAACTTTATCACTATTCCAATTTGAATTTAAATAACATATACTAAAAATTATTAATTCTATTCAGATAACAAGGGATGCTTTTTATGTTATACTTTTACGATAAGAAACTTTTAATTTATACATTTTAGAAAGCAAATCCATAATTTCTAAAAAATTTAGTTACCAATAATTTTTTTAAATGACTATAAATCTGTAAGACAGTGCAATGATTTGAATATTCAGCTCATCATATCTTAAATCTT
Source organism: Stegodyphus mimosarum (assembly GCA_000611955.2). Taxonomy (NCBI): domain Eukaryota; kingdom Metazoa; phylum Arthropoda; class Arachnida; order Araneae; family Eresidae; genus Stegodyphus; species Stegodyphus mimosarum. The sequence continues at coordinate 72,455 of KK113639.1, read as the reverse complement.
TAAAACATTAAAAAATAATAATAATCTTTAATACACTCCACTGCATTAAAAAATTCATTGTACTTAAAAAAATGCATTACTTAAAAATCATACGTTAAAATTTGAATAACAAACATATAATTAGTGTAATATAATAAATAAAATTAAACAATATATCATAATAAAAAAAATTAAATAAACATGAATTGAAATTTGTTTATGTAACTCGAACAGCTTCAATCATATTAAAACTTTAGAAATAATTTAGATAAATAATAACTTATCAAACTATAAAATCACAAAAAAAATTATTTCAACAGCATTAAATACAATGATTTAAACCATTTATAATATAATAAATATATTAAAAATAAGCAAATTTAAAAACTTATAAATTTAACTCAATTTCTTAATTTATAGGAAAAAGTATATCACTTCTTTAAAAATAATGCAGAGATTAAATGTGGTCTTACAAATACTGCTTCAATACTAAAATGTAAAGATTTCACAGTAGATGCCATTTACTTAAATTCTGCACAGTTAAAATACAAATGAAGCACTAATTGCTTACACTGACTAAAAATATTGAATCAGAGGAAAGCTATGAGGTTTAGAATTTGGCTATTAAAAATGTCAGAGATTTTTTCCACAGCCTAAAATATAAAGACTGAGAGATCCGATTTGTCAAAGCATGGTATTAAATCTTCAAAGAAAATTGCCATCATAACTCTTTTTAACCCTGTTTGGAGATTAAAGTTTTTTACATAATTATTTTTACATCAATAATTAAACTGGACAATAATTTTTATTATGATAATGTTAAATGAAATTGCCAAGAACTAACACTTGATTAATATAAAAGCACTGGAAAACCTTAAAATGAAATATAGCCAATATTTTTATCCAGTTTTTGCAACTTGGTATACATATGTAAATCAAACTACTGGTATCCGTAAGCATGGGAAATGCTGCAACATATATAAAATTTCCTAGTTAATGGAATTTAAAATACAAGCAATCATGATTAAGTCTACAGGTACGAAAATTTTAAGCTTTACAACAAAATAAATTGTTAAATCTATGGCTATATACATACATACCATTGCAAGTACATAATATACACCTAGAAATGACATTTTACTTACATTACTATTTTTTAATTGAAATAACATAACTAACAACTTAAGGACAACTTTTTACACTACACTAAGAAAAGATTCTAAATTAATAGTTACATAACTTCTCCCTTTTGTTAATAAACCCTAGCTAATATTAGAATTGAAGAAAATATCTGCAATGAACTGGGACTTACCCCTAGATTTCTTTTTCTCTTGATCATACATTAATACCACTTCTACAACCTAAAATATTTAACAATTTATTTAGAACTTAAACAAAATGCTTTAAATATACATAAATTATATTAAAGGAATTAAAAACAAATACAAAATTTAAATAACATTATCTTAAACCTGTACACAGGGAATGAGATGAGAATTAAATCCAAGTTTATTAAAAAAAAGTGAACAGTCACCTCCCCCCAACACAAAAAAAGTATTCATAAGGAATTTTCATATACGTTTCATATATGTTTATATATGTACATAATGATAAACTTCAAAAACTGTTTCAAGTGTATCAATCAACAAATTACATCAGAAAAATAAGAAATGTAACAGAAAATACAAAATACATAAATTAATAATTGTAAATATATTTAAAGGGAGTATTAAATGTCACATGCTTTAGTTCTTTGTAACTTTTTGCCTAGCCATAGGAAAAAAAAAAAAAAGAAAAAGGAAATTTTCAAAAAAAAACCCCTGTTTGTCAAAAGAGACCCCCCCCCCAAAAATGATGAGAAAGTGCTGAACCTGTTAGCTGAAAAGCAGAACGAAATACAGATAAACTGAAAAGTTCTTCATTAAGTTATAAGACATCTCCTTATTTTAAATATCTTGCTCTTAAAATTTAATATTATTATGACTGGACTATACATTAATCATAGCCAAGCTTCAGCTAATTGCTGAAAAACAATGCTTAAAAATTATACAGTTGTCTGTTAGAACTTATGTATTTATCATAGTAAATTTTATATTCTAATTGAAACAAACTGATTATTATTAATGATATTTTGTCCTGATATATCTGAAATGAATTAAAACTGGACAAGAATATTAAATCAAGCAAAGCTTTTGAAGTCAAATTAAAAGGAATAAGACGACAAAAATTTATAAATAAAAAAAAATCATACAGATACAAAAGACCAAAAATCCAGACAGTTTGGGGTTACACACACTTTTGAGATACACACTTTTGAGATAAAGAATTTCAAAACACAAATGTAAATCATTAAACTAAAAAAAGGTCAAAATAAATAAAAACAAATTTTTAAATGCATACAAGTCTTGGATTTTACAGAAAAATATATATATAATTTCACATATAAAGAAACGGATAAAAAGCATACACTGAGGTACTTTCAATTGCAAGTATTTACCTTTGAAAGAACTGTGGTTAATTATTGGAATCACTATTATCCGATGAACATCTGAAGTCATCCATTATTTAGTGACAGCTGTTTTTGCGTCCTTTTGAGGACTTTAAAGAAATGTAACACTGTGCTGTCACTGGACAAATTCATTGCTCACACAGTTTACTTTACTTGGATGATGCTTTTTAACAAAATTTTCCTTATTTCTCAAATTTTCCTACTCTCATTTCAAGTGAAGGATTTTTTTCTGATGAGAACTCTTTTATAATCTCTTGCTCACAACGTAGGTTCATCAGGCTGTTGGTGGTCATCTCCTGGCTATGTTCCTTCACCAGTTCTCGAGTATCGCTCTCACTGATTCCTAATTCCATGACATTTTCAAAGGACACAATTTAATAAACTGGTGGTGGCTCTGTTTCATGAAGAAATCACTTTGAAAGTAACCAAAAACACAATCAGGACACATCTCTTTCCAGGCAGAATTGAGGGTTACTTTGGTAACCTTTGGTTTTATACCGCATGGCAACACCACTTCTAATGAAACTTCGAACTGAACTTTAATTCACTCCATAATGCATGGTTCAAGTTACTGAACCATTTGCAACATAATTCTGATGTAAAATACAGGGTGGTCATAAAACACATTTGCACTTCCAGCGTCTGTTCCGGTTAACCTATCAAGATGAGATTCCAAATATAGTTATTCGGAGGTATGCACTAGAGATTATGTGAATGGCAACACAGGGATGCTATCGGTTATGGTTATAGTTACAGAAACTCAAAAATGTCGGATGGCAACACCAACTTTTTCCGGTCGCAAAACGTTCAACGCATGCGAAACCCCTAAACAGCGTCGGAACGGTACTGATATGTTCCAAAACAGATATGTTACGCATACACAAAAAAGAGTTCTGAAAATAGGCCAACAAAACATGATCTGGGCGCACGCAGAAAATTTGCACACGACAACGACAAGATACCAATCGCAGAACACCGATCTCCAGATATTCAGCGTAGGAAACCAATAAAATGCCAAGCGGGTATGCGAAGTTTTCATTTGGGAACTCGTACATGGCGACAAAATGACTCCTGGGGAAGTTTGTGGTGAATTGATAAAATTGTATTATCAAAATGCGATGAATGTTGCAGAAGCCTTGTGTGTGTATCGGCGAAATAATTTCCTACGGCGTGGTCCATATACTCCGCAAGCTCTGAGCGATTTAGTGCACAAATTCGAAGATACTGGCTGCACAGGACATTGTTATGGAAGTGCAGGACACAGGGAAACTGTAAAAGGCACAGCGCGTGTGTTGGATATTTGAAGACAATGGTCCTCAAGCTACTGTACTCGGTTCTCCACATTTCCTTACTGGCAACAGTGCATCCAGATGTTGCAGCTGGGGGACCCACAACTACGTCTGGACTTCGCAAATGAATTTCTAATATGATATGATGCTGAAAACGACTGGTCACTTCGCATACTGTGGACAGACGAGGCACATTTCAACTTAAATGGTAACATTAACACCAAGAATTGTGTGCACTGGGCAGAGACGAATCCTCACACTGTGGTACCAGTACCATTATTTGACACCAAAGTGACTGTGTGGTGTAGCATTACAGCCACACTTACTCTTGGCCCACTGTTCTTTGAGGAATCGACACTGAGGGGCCATATAACAGGCTCTCGGTATACAGCACCGGTAGTACAAAATTATGCACTACCGGAATTGCATAGGCAGAATGCATTCAACAACATTGTCTGGATACAAGATGGTGCACCTCCACATATAGAAAAGTCTGTCAGGGCCCTGGAACAGCATTTCGGTGATCATATGCTCTCGCGCCATTATCTTTTTCCATGGCCTCCACGATCCCCCGATCTGAAGCCTACGAATTTCTGGTTTTGGGGATATCTCAAATCCAGAGTTTACCTGTGCAATCTGCACACTTTGTTAGATTTGGAGTGTGGCAACAATTACACTCATGTCCATAAATTAAGAATGATGCAAAATCAGGCAAAGGAAGAGTTAGAAGCAAAACAAATTTGACTTATTTGTAAAGCTTATTTATTAAACAAAAGGTAAAGAGCAGAAAAAGATGCTATATGTTTGATATTATTAAAAAAAAATAGTGATTTTTTCTCCCTGGAGAAAACTACAAAAAAAAAAAAAAACTATTTACAAAAAACCTATATTACATGGTCGGTATGATTGTTAAAACATTGTATGTCTCCCAGACGATGCAATACAGTCCGTACAACGCCTAGGCATGCTGAGTATCAAATTATCGATCTGATCTTGGGGGATATCACACCACTCAAAAAGCAATGCTCTCTGAAGTTCCGGTAGACGGGCTACAACTCGTCGGCCAAGCATGTCCCACACGTGCTCTACTGGATTCAAGTCCGGTGAGAATGCTGGCCAGTCCATACGTATGATATCCTCCGATTCAAGGCTTTCGTTTACGATGTTTGCACGGTGAGAACGGGTGTTGTCATCCATAAACACAAATTGTGTGCCCCGAAACAAACGTACATGTTGTTCCAGGATGACGTCCCGATAGATTTGGCTTGTCATGGTTCCAATTTGAACATGCAGGTCAGTTCTGGAACCCAGAATAATTCCACCCCAAACGAGCACTCCTGCACCACCGTAACGGTGTCGTTCAATGATGTTTTCTTGGTGGTAACGGGTACCTGGAGCTCTCCATATGAAAGTCCGGCGAGAATCAGACTGCAAGCTAAACCTGGACTCGTCGGAAAACATCACACAAGCCCACTGTTGCGGTGTCCACAATGCATGCTCTCTACTCCAGGCTAACCGCAGGCGACAGTGAGTTGCAGTAAGTGGAACGCATCTGACAGGTCTACGAGCATATAGACCAATCTGCCCTAAGCGTCTGTACACGGTCTGCCTTGAAATTGTCGTACCAGTGGCTGAAGAGAGCTGACGAGACAGGTCTGAGGCTGTGCTCCGCCTGTTTCTTTTGGCAGTAACTGCCAAATACCGGTCCTCATTCGGCGTTGTAACTCTGGGGCGAACTGTGCTGTAACATCTACTCACATCACCATCATCTTGGAATTGTTGCCAAAGCCTGGAGATGACACTCTGGGCAATTCCAAGTTCGTCTGATACTTCCAGTTGGGTACGCCCACATTCCAGACGGCCGATAATTCTACCACGTAAAAAATCATCCAAATGCGCCCTTTGTGTCATAACTATTCGGTTATTACACTGAAATGCTTATAAAGCGCCTGCGAACAATTTTACTTCTTTGCCTGTATTCCTTATATATCACTCTCTTACACTCTCGTCATCATGACGTACCATCGGTGTCATCTGGTTACTTCCTGAAATTTGCATATGATTCTTGAAGATGTGTGTAGTGATTTTACAGGTGATATATTTATTTTAGAGTTCGATTTCTGCATGACTCCGAATTATCCTTTATTTATGGACATGAGTGTAAATTCATCGCATAGTAATGAGTTGCCATAGTGATGATAAGCTCATAAACTTTGGAAAGACAATTATTATATTTTTGACCTTTGAGTTTGTACCAATATAAGTTTTTTTTATGTACTTAGATATTATTAACTGGTAACTAACTAGATAAATAAATAAATATTTGAATGTTAATGCAGTCATACTTTAAATACTTATCTCTACCTCATAAACTAGTTGACCCAGATATTTGAAGATGAAAATATCACATTAGAATGATGACCAACGGCAAAATAGAAACCAGTTAACAGCTTTGATGATTGCCGGTTCTTAGAAAAAGTCAGATCAGTAATTTATCTTACAATTTTTAAATGCTCAACTTTTGTGTGTTATTTTATATTTAATTCTAATCAGCAAGTTAAAGTTTTTTGAAAATTAAATGCCGCATAACAGCAGAACTCAAACCATCGAACTCTCTCGTATTGCTTTCCGTGCACTTTCATTTTGGGAAAATAACCCAGAATTATGATTCATGCAATTAGAATCAAATTTTAATTTATCTGGTATCACATCACATCAAACAAGATTTCACACAGTTATAGTTGCATTAGATGCAAAAGTTCTGGCATATGTACCTCATATTGTGCGTAATCCTTTGACAACTAACATGTATAATCAACTGAAAGCAATTTTAGAGCTGTTTTCTCAATCAGAGAACTCTAAAATGTGTATACTTTTACAAGAATTACAGTTGGGAGATAAAAAACCATCGCAACTTTTATTTAAAATGCGCTGTTTATCAGCTGGTAACATAAGCGATGAAGTATTAAAATAAATCTGGTTTCAAAGACTTCCCATTTCAATTCAAAAGATATTATCAGTACTCAGCAATACATTAGATGGTTTGGCTAAAATAGCTGATAAAGTTAATGAGATATCTCGTTACCCACCTGAAACAGCGATTGCAAGTTGTGATATACTTTACCTCTTCAAACCTTAAAAGATGAAATCATGGCATTGAAAGCAACAGTAGAGCGCACATCCCGTAGTAGATTTCAGCAAAGTAGTGAAAGCAGAAAGAGAAATTCTAGCAAATCACAAGAAGTCAACGTCATTATGTTAAATCTCAAACTCACGATTTTTGCTAGTATCATAGCCGTTTTGCTCACAAAGCTAAAAAATGCAGTTCCCTATGCAAATGGCAGGAAAACTTCCAGATGCCATAGTATTAGTGCCGACGAATGGTAGTCAAGCGCACTGCTGCTTATTCATTTTGGATAAAAGTACCGGTTTTCGATTCTTGATTGATAGCGGCGCTGCAGTTAATTGCATTCCTAAAAAATTTACAAAATGTAAGATGACTCAAAATTTGACTTTATATGCTGCCACTGGCTCAAAAATATGCAGTTATGGCACAAAAAGCCTCGAACCTCGATCTCGGTTTAAGAAGACAATTTCCCTGGCATTTCATTATTCCTGATGTATCCCAACCTATCATTGGGCAGATTTTAAACATAAATTTGAAATTTTTGTGGATATTAAAAATCGATGTTTGATCGATAACCTCACCAATTTGACTTCTAAAGGATACAGGGCCCTAGGACCTGCTTTGGGATTAACTCTCATTTGTGACCATGCTCCTTATAGCAAAATTTTAAACAAATTTCAGGGATTACTAATCCCACAATAAGTGCAAGCTCAATTCTTCATAATATACAATACTGTATCGAAACTTAAGGCCCTCCTGTCTATTCGAAAGACAGACGACTTTCACCTGGAAAATTATAAGCTTTAAAAAACTATTCAAATCCTTAATGGAACAAGGAATCATTCGGCCTTCAAAAAGTCCTTATGCTAGTCTTATACATTTAGTCAAAAAACAAAATGAGAATTTGTGGTGATTTCAGGAAATTAAATTCCATTATCTTGCCTGATTGTTACCATTTACCACATATGTATGACTTTTCTCAATGTTTAAAAAAAAAAAAAAATATTTTCAGTAAAATAGATCTGGTCAAGGCTTATCACCAAATTCCACAGCAATCTGATATAGAAAAGACAGCAGTAATTACTCCCATTGGATTATATGAATACACAAACAAGACATTTCAAAGATTTATTGATCAAGTTTTATGATGTTTAGATTGCTGTTATGATTACCTCAATGATGTATTCATAACATCAGAAAATGAAACCACACACTAAGCCGATTTGGAAAAGGTGTTTGAACGATTGAAGAACTACGACTTAAAAGTTAATTTATCTAAATGCGTTTTGGGGCAAAAAGAAATCCCGATTCCTAGATTTTCTAGTTTCTTCGGATGGTATATCCCCATTACCAGAAAAGATAAAAGCTCTATTAGGAGATAGTATTTTTATGCCTATTTATTTCCTAACATAAATATAACGTACAGTACAAGCAAGAACATTTATGAATACAAAAACGTAAGTGATGCCATTCACAAAAAGGGTAATGTTATTTTTAATAGTTCGATGGCTTTGCCGCAACATCCTCCCCACCCTGGTCAACCTCCAGGGGGATGACCAGCTGCACCGGTCGGGTAATGGTATGTCCATTGATGCGTAGAACACAAGTACGGACTTTCTTGTCGCGGCCAAGGATTAGCTCCTCGACACGTGCCTTTTTCCAAGTGTGGCGAGGTCTAACATCTTCTTGTAGTAGGACAATGTCCCCTTTACGGATTTTATTTGTTTCAGATGGATTCCGCACTTGATGAAATGTACGCAAGTCCATCAGATATTCCTTTTGCCATCTTTTCCAAAAGGAGTCCATCAAATGTTGACGATTCTTCCACATACGATTTAAATTTGTTTCAGGATTTGTGGGGCTGGAAGGAATAGTAGTTAATTTCTTTCCTATGAGGAAGTGCGAGGGTGTTAAAGCTTCCTCAGAGTCATCTTTTATTCCATATTCATGGACAATCGGTCTACTGTTAAGAGCGGCTTCAATATCACATAATACAGTGATCAAACCAGCGTCATCCAAAAGAGCCTTACCTAATGTTTTCCGAAGGCATTGCTTAATTGAGCCTATCATTCTTTCCCACCATCCTCCCCACCAAGCCGCTCGTGGGGCGATGAATTTCCATTTGATGTTGTGGTGGGCATAGAATTGTTGTACCTTGGCAGAAGATATAGTATCCCAGAATAATTTCAGCTCTTTGTCCGCAGCACAGAAAGTTGTGGCATTATCAGTATACACCGTATGAGGAAGTGAACGTCTAGAGACAAAACGTTGTAATGCAAGTAGGAAGACGTCAGTACGCAGATCGGAAACTAATTCTAAGTGGATAGCTCGGGTTGTAGCACATGTAAAGATGACAATGTAAGCTTTTGTAACGAAGTTGTTATTTTTTACGTAGAGTGGTCCAGTAAAATCCATTCCGGTAGTTTCGAAAGGAGATGACTTTTGAATTCGCTCAGCTGGTAATGGAGCTTCTATCTGTTCACTTCTCTTTTGTTTCAGTACTTTACATGGAAGGCAAGTCTTTAACACCTTTTTAATGGCGTGCCTTGCTCTTAATATCCAATATTCTGAACGAAGCTGAGAAAGTACAATCCGAACACCGAGATGATGCATTCGTAAATGTGTTTGGCGTATCAGTAGGGTTGTAAAATGATGAGAACCTTCCAATAATATGGGATGTTTTTCAGCATGAGATAAATCAGAAAATTGTAGTCGACCACCAAGAAGTATAACATTGTTCTTGAAAAAGGGGTTAAATTTTTTTATCCTTGATTTCTTAGGGAGTGATTTTCCTGTCAACAGAGCTTCATATTCTGAAGGAAAGGATTCTTTTTGAACGGTCTGTATCCAATAAATACGAGCTTGATTTAATTCTGTGGCAAGTAACTCACCCACTAACTTTTCTTGTTTCCTACAGTTGTGAATAAAGCGAAAAATCCAGGATGTTACACGTAGCAATTTAAAGTAAGAACTGTAGTTTGTAGCATTTATGATTGGTTGAGTAGATACGATGTGAAGGGTCTGAACTTTTTCTTTCTTTCTTTCTAAGTTATGACTGTAATCTGTAGAGATAGTATCAGAATGAGGCCAATATTCTGGAGATTTGACTAACCATGGAGGGCCGTTCCACCAAATTTTTAGGTTTTTTAGTGTTGATGGTGAAACACCTCGAGAAAGTTTGTCAGCTGGATTGTCTCTGCCAGGGCAATGTCTCCACTGTGAAGGATTAGTATAGGAAATAATTTCTGTTACTCTGTTGCTAACAAAAGTTTTCCACTTGTTGGGGTCACTGCGTATCCACCCTAAGACAACTTGAGAATCACTCCATAATGTTGCATTCGACGAACATATATTTGTTTCAGCACAGAAATATTGTAACAAACGTGCTCCCATTAGGGCCGCTAAGAGCTCCAAACGAGGTAAGGTAACTTTCTTTATAGGAGCTAGTTTGTTGCGACTACACACTAAATGCACATTCGTTTGGTCACCTTTAAAAGTAACAATGTAGAGAACTGAACCATAGGCACGTTCAGATGCGTCACAAAACACATGAATAGCAAAGGGAACATGTGATGAAATGCCTATGCATCGAGGAATTTGAAGGGAGCAAATGTCATCAAGTTCTTTTACAGCTGCATACCATAAAGTTGATAAATTAGCAGGTAGTAATTCATCCCACTTGATTCCAAGAATCCATGTATCTTGGAATAAGATTTTCCCAAGGATAGTAAATGGTGAAAAAAGTCCTAAGGGATCATAAAAACTAGCAATGCAGCGGAGTAACCATCTCTTTGTAAGTGGTTTGTCTGGGGTAGAAACACAGAGGGAAGTCTTGAATGCATTCTTCAAAGTATCAGAATTTGTATTCCAGCCAATACCTAAGACGGTTGTTTCCGTTTTGTGAGATTCTTCATGTGTTTGTAGTACATCTTTGAGTTTCAAAGAGTTTGTAGCCCATTTTTCCATAGGCAGTTTCATTAGAGCCATTAAATTCTTGATCTCGTGATATAGCATTATAATGCGTGATTCAGTTTCCATACTAGCAAGAAAGTCATCCATATAGAGATGTTTATCTATCATTGATGCAGCAATTGGAAATTCTGTGATATGTCTTGCAGCCAATTCTCGTGTGGCAGCACAGAGTAAAAACGGACTGCAAGTAAGACCAAATGGTAAACGAGTAAATCTATAAACAGTTATTTCATCTGTAAAGGTAGTAGGTTGAGATGAATCAGATTGTAATTTGTACCAAAAAAATTTTGTGATGTTCCTATCGTCTTTATGTAGTGACAACTGTAAGAAAGCTTGCTTACCATCACATGTAACAGCGAATTCATGCAATCGAAACCTTAGTAGACAACCAATAGTTTCAGGAAGAAGATTCGGGCCAGCTTCCAAGATATCGTTCAGTGAAGGCATTCCTGGAGCATGCGAGGAAGCGTCGAACACAATCCTCCACTTGGTTTCAGATTGCGTTTTCTTTCTTACAGCATGATGAGGAAGGTAATATACTGACTTCTCATTGGATTCATCTATGGAACATACTTCAACATGTTTTTGTTCAATGTAATTCAGCATGCATTTGTCATATTGTGTCTTGAACACATCACTAGATGCAAGTCTTTTTTGAAGAGAATGAAATCTGTTTTCCGCTATAATTTTGTTTGTAGGCAAAGGTGTGAGCAATGGCTTTTTAGGTAGAGACACAATTCTTCGATTGTCCTCAGTGTTGTAAGTTTTGTGAAATTCTGATAAAATTTCTTCATCGCGAGTAGTCATTTTTCGTTTCTGCGCATCTTGTATCGCAATGGTGTCTAATTCCCAGAAACGACGTACCTGATCATTTAAACAATCAGTTTCAACTTGCACACAAACTTGATGGACAGAAGTCTTGTCTGCGATTGTAGTATGCGTTCTTGTTCCACTAAGAACCCATCCAAACACTGACGGTATCAGAACAAAAGATTCTGAAAGCTTGATTGGAGCTTCTGCGGAAACAATTTGCCAATAATGATCACCACCAATAAGTATTTCTATGGGCAGTGAAGAGTCATCCGGTGGATCAGCAATTCTCAATCTTTTCTTCTGAGCAAAGTGAACTATTTCTGGTGGAGCAGTAGGATGTGTAGTATAGGAATTGGAGCTTTCAAATGCGGAGATCGAAAATGTTTGGTTGCTCCACAAACTTGAAAGTGACAGTTGAACACATCTACGTTGTTCTTGTGAAGTAAAAGATTCAAATGCTTGAACTAAAAGTGAGGCGGAACTGACAACTTTAAGCTTAAGTTTTTCAATGAGGTTTGTGTGAACAAAACTTGCTTGGCTACCACCATCTAAAATGCAGCGTGTTAATTTAGTAATGCCTGTGGGGCCAGTAACATACACACGAGCAGTTTGCAAATGTGTGAAAATAGTTTTAGGAAAGGTTATGTGATTTACAGCACTGCTAGTTACCCGCAGTTGATTGTTTTCAACAGGAGGACAAATAGAAACATGATGCCTTTTCTTGCATTTAGTGCATCGTGCAGTATTTTTTCTTGGGCAGTTTGAAACTCTATGACCACGGTTAGTACACAGAAAGCAGCGATTTGAAGTTTTAAGTTTCTGAACACGAGTATCATAGTCTGTAACAGTTTCACAATATTGAGGCCAATGTCCTGTAGTATCACAAAATGAACAAAATGGCGAAATTTTCTTACGTTTATTTACTGTTTTGGAATTGATACTAAAATTTTCTACCGTGAACTTTACGGTGTGATCAGAAAAAGACGTACCTTTAACTCTTTGTGTTGCAATTACACCTTCCACTTCTTCTGCCAGGAACTGCATCAGTCTAGTAATATTACCTTCATTTAGCTTTTCACGCTTGGCATAGATAATCCAGCGGCAACAAATATCATTGGGAAACGCACGAATAATTTTTGGCACTAGGATTCTACCGTATGCTTCAATATTCTCACCCAGAGCAGTTAAAGCTTGAATTCTCCTGTTACATTCTATGTAAAGATCATTTAGATGCGTAGGAGATGGGTCTTGAATAACAGTTAAATGTTCTAAGTAATCTAAGTGTGACTGGATAATTCGATCTTTATTTCCGTATCTTACCTTTAACAATTTTTTTGTTGTTTCATAGGTGTCTCCTATTACATTAATTCCATCAACAAGGCGTTTAGCTTCACCATCTAAATAACCTCTGAGGAAAACATGTTTATCAATAACAGAAAGATGTGGATTGGCATCTATAGAAGATTTAAACTGTTCCCAAAAACATTGCCACTGTTCAATTTCTCCTGTAAATGATTGTAGTTTAATTGTTGGCAATTTAACTGTATATGATTGAGCCACAGGCGCTGTAGTAGAAAGGTCGCCAAATTTCATCGCCAAATCATTGGTATCCATATTGGAAGCAGTAACATTATTTGCAGTTAGCGATAATTTGTTCTGAATAATTTTTTGTGCTTTGAAAACTGCGGATTCACCAGTATCTATGTAGTTTTCACACTGCAAATTATCATTTTCGTATTCATCGTCAGAAAGAAAATTGTGAATTTCGTTATCTATTAGTTTCATATCATTTAAGGCAGCTGTTAAGCGATTAGAAATATATTCAATCTTTTCAATTGAGAAATCATCGTTCAAAGTATCAATTTCAGTAGAAAAGCGAGAAACATTACTTCGCACGGCTTTCCGCTTTCGTTTCAGTTGCGTCATTTTGTCTACAGCTTCAGCGGTCGGCGCCATTGCTCGAGTAGTAGAGAACACAAAACAAAACTACGCTTTAATGTCGGGAGTAAAATAATTCAGCAAAAATAACCCGACAGTAGGAAGTATAAGTTCAAGGTCCTGTTTCGTAAATGGTTATTTCGGCACCAAATATTAGGAGATAGTATTTTTATGCCTATTTATTTCCTAACATAAATATAACGTACAGTACAAGCAAGAACATTTATGAATACAAAAACGTAAGTGATGCCATTCACAAAAAGGGTAATGTTATTTTTAATAGTTCGATGGCTTTGCCGCAACAAGCTCTATCTGAATACCCGCTACCTAACACTGCAAAGAATCTAAGGCGATTTCTTGCAATGCTTAACTTCTACCATCATTTTATACAAAATGCAGCTGAGATGCAAGCTTGTCTTTATGATTTGGTTAAAGGAAAAATGAAGGACACCTCTGAACTTACATGGGATGCTAAAACAAAAGATGCATTCAACTTATGCAAGCAACTATTATCCAATGCTACTATGTTGGCGCATCCTGTTTGTTCAAAATGCAAAACTTTCGTTGCTTCAGAAATAGTTATTGGAGCTGTGTTACAACAACATATTGGTAATAAGGTTCAACCCTTAGGATTTTATTCCAGAAAATTAACACCTCCTGAATGTAAATACAGCACTTACGATAGAGAGCTTTTGGCAATATATTCAGCAGTTAAATTTTTTCAGCACATGGTCCAAGGTCAAGATTTCGTGGTATTCACTGATCACAAACCTTTGATTTATGCTCTACAACAAAAACATGATAAAGCTACAACTCATCAAATTCGTCATTTAGAATTTGTATCACAATTCACTAGCGATTTGAGATACGTTTCTGGAAGTAATAACACAGTAGCAGATGCTTTTTCGAGAATTTCTGAAATTCAATTGCCTCAAGTTATTGATTATGATGAACTGGCTCGTGCTCAGGAACATGATAGCGAGTTGCAAACCCTTCTCAAATCTGAGACTGGTCTTCATTTTAAGCAATTAAATTTTCCTTTAACAAATCTTCCAATTTACTGTGATATATCTTCAAAAAACATTCGACCGTATGCACCTAAAAAATTTAGATTTCAGGTTTGTGAAACATTATACAACTTATCTCATCCAGGAATAAAAGCGACTACAAACCTAATAAAAACTCGATTTGCATGGAAATCACTCAATAGTGATATAAAGAACTGTTTAATGTGGCAAAAATCTGAAGTTCATCAGCACACTAAAAGTCCTCTTGGTACATTTTCGTTACCTGATGTTAGGTTCAGCCATATACATATAGATATAATCGGCCCACTTCCACCATCAAAAGACAACAGATATATTTTAACTCGTATATATAGATTCACTGGATGGCCGGAAGCTTTACCGATGCCTAACCAAATTGCTGAAACTGTAGCTGAGACCTTTTTACTCTGGATGGATTGCTAGATTTGGAATACCTGATACCATAACGACTGATCGTGGTACCAATTTCAATAGTGAATTGTTTAGATCACTCACAAAATTCCTAGGAACTCATAAAACAAGAACTACTGCCTTTCAACCAATTTGTAACGGTATTGTAGAACGCATGCATCGACAACTAAAAGCATCTATTAAATGTCCTGCAACAGTTAGATGGAGTAAAGTGTTACCATTAGTTTTGCTTAGAATGAGGTCATGCATTAAAGAAGATATTGAATCTTCATCAGCTGAAATGGTCTATGGAACTTGCTTCAAACTTCCAGGAGAATTTTTTCACAATTCTTTTTCTAATGTTGTTCCTGCAAAAGACTTTGTTGACAATCTTCGTCAACAGATGTGACTTATTCGAGCATCTCCTGCTACGCAGCACTCTTCGAGTAACGTGTTCATTCATGATGATTTACTTACAAGCTCGCATATTTTCCTTAGACGAGACACTGTGCAAAAACATTTACAGCAACCATATCAGGAACCACTCAAAGTATTAGATAGTACTGAAAAATTTTTTTGTGATCGATATAAATGGCAATAAATCTACAGTATCAGTAGATCACTTAAAGCCTGCATACATACTAGTAGACTCTCGAGAAGAAAATCATATAAGTGACAACAAAAAGTCTGAACCTGATTCTACAGTAAATCAAACATTCCCAACTTTCACTCAGGCAGACGCATAAAAATTGTTCAACCTTACCAAGCTTCTTAGATCGTCCTCTGGACTGGAAGGGGACCACTGTGGCAACAATTAGATTCATCACATAGTAACGAGTTGCCACAGTGATGATAAGCTCATAAACTTTGGAACGACAATTATTATATTTTTTACCTTTGAGTTTGTATCAACATAAGTTTCCTTCATGTACTTGAATATTATTAACTGGTAACTAACTAGATAAATAAATAAATATTTAAATAGTAATGGATTCATATTTTAAATACTTATTTCTACTTCCTAAAAAAGCAAAGTTGCATTCAGCAGTATTGGCCACTGTCTCCCACATGCAATGCATACTTACTCGTGATGGCATCCACATGGAAAATGCTTGATCTAAATGAAGTTATTCTTTTGTCCACTATTTGTTGTCATCAGTGATCAGTGTCTTGTCTCTGTCATGAACAAAATTGCTGCGTGTGCCCAGATCATATTTCGTTGGCTGGTTTTCAAAACTCTTTTTTTGTATATGCATAACACGTCCATTTTTGGGCATATCAATATCGTTACAAATCTATTTGGTGTTTTTGCATGCGCTGAACATTTTGCAACTAGTGACAGCAGTGCTATCTGATATTTCCAAGTTTCTGTAACTATAACCGTAACCGTGAGCGCCTGTGTTGCCATTCACAGAATCTTGAGCGCATACCTCCAAATAACTATATTTGCAATTCTCATCTCGATCAGTTAACTGGAACGGACGCTTGAAGTGCAGATGTTGGTAAAGTTTCTTTATGGCCACCCTGTATATTAGCATTTAATTGGATATTCTAAACTTTATGTTCTTCAGGTAATTTCTTTTTAAAATTTTCTTACACTTTTACACCAAAAATATCCCGAGTAGTGAAGCAAAACTTATTTATCAAAGCAATTTTAAATATGATGAATATAAAATTAATAATTAATGTACTTAGTATTTGTGTACATAAAGTTAATAATGCACCATAAATTGAAGTAAACAAAATTAAATACAAATATTTACTGATGAAACATTGCTTGAATCTTCATATAAAACTTTACAAATGTCTATACTAGATTCATACAACTCAGATCAAATAAAATTAAATAAGACAACGATTAATATGCAATAAGAAAAAAAAATTACAATTCAAATGAAATAAAGTTTAATAAGAAAAATTATTTTGAAAATCATTAGAAGTGGGAAAATGGAATTTGCTTAATTTAAGTTTCATTAATTCAATAAATTTCATTCATTGTTAGAAAACATTTTTCTTGGTAAATGTTAAAAATTAAAAACCAGGACATTCAATGATCTACCTGAAGACTGGGGAATGTGATGAAAAATCAGTGTCTCCCAGTAAAACCAGCAGAGTTTGCAGCTATGGCATGTATGTACTGTTTGCAAATTTACTAGCACTAATTATTTCACTGAATTTATAACATACCGTTCCATATCTGGAAAAGAAACTCCGTATATCAGTTTCAGTACAGTTTGGTGGCAATCCTCCCAGAAACACTTTAGGATATTGCCCAGATTTCTTAGTCTTAAAAGAAAAAAAAAAAAAAGAGGAATATATGTTTACTTCAAAATTTATACTTGAAAGCAAATTAAATCAAATGTTAACTTTTTACAAAAGTACAAAAAAAGTTTTTACAAACCTGTTGGGAATCTCTTGAGCTACACACTTTAGGATCAATCTAAGACAAATGAGAAATCAAATCTTCATTAATCAAATCATCATTAATTAATAGTACATCCATTATAATAACATAAACATATTAATCAGAATTACATACTGTGCGTCCATCAACTTCATGAGGGCCACTGGAGAGTACTTTGGCAACACAACTAACATCTTTGAATGTAACAAAACCAAAGCCACGAGACCTCCCAGTTTCATTATTTTTCATTACTACACAATCCACAACTTCTCCATATCGAGAAAAGTACTCCTGTAATTTCTCTACAAGGAAAAATATTAGATTTAATTATATTGAAATAGCAAACAGCATCATTAACTAAAAAATTTTCAGCACCTTTTGATCAAAAGAACACCAGGTGGCACCAAATATAAAGGTTGGAAAAAGAAATCGCAATTTTAATGGAAAGAATGGTTATTTTATTAAACAATTAATAAAAAAAAGGATAAAGACAGAAGTTTACAATAAGAATGCAAATAATTACTGTATCTGATAGTTACAGCGTGATTCAATAAATAAACCAAATACCTATTAAAGGAAAGCATGAAACTTTCAACCAGCATCATTTTCATTAATTCTTATTTCTTGCATGAGATCTATAATTGTAGTAATATTTAGAAATACACTTCAATAATAGTAAAAAACAGTTTGATTTTGTTGCTCTCCTAACAAAGTTTTTCATAACAAATAATACTTTTCTCTACAAAGATTTTCATCTATGACAGCTTATCATCTAGCAACTGTGAAACTCTGTAATCCATCTAGATTAAAAAAAAAAAGAGAGAGAGAGAGAGAGAAAAGAAAGACAGTGCTCCCCCCCCCCAAAAAGAAAATACCTGAAGATATTTGAAGGAAAATTACTAGATCACAGTTTTTTTTTTAACTCTATGATAGCTACTAACAATATGAAATAAGAACAATGTCCAATTTGATGCTGTGCAGCACAGGTACAGCTGACATCATGTTAACTTTTTTTTTTTAATGTCACATTCTCACAAAGAATTTGTAGAATGTAAATTCAGTATTTTTTAATAAATTTCAGCATTACACATATATTTTTTTAAATACATAAAGAAGCAGATACTATTTCATACATTTAACAGACTAAATGCATAAGAAACAGTATGATTAAATTCAATACATTGTAAATTCAAAAAAACTCTCAATTATTTTTTTTTAATCTGATGACTGATGAGTTTTTCAGCTCTGATAATGTATTGTCACGAATTTTGTACATAGATAATTATAAATGAAACTGTTGCCTTCTTTTCTATAGTAGATCTAACGGAGCGAAGCTGACCGGAAAAGTATGAATACAGGGGCAAGTGCATTTAACATTGGGTAAATGGCTATCTTGCCAATTTGGCAACAGTTTTGGTGACTAATTTTTGACCCCAAATTTGCGAGAAATCACCAAAAACTAAATTTTTTCTACTAGATCGTCAGACTTGGGAACCATTTGGTCTGGCCCCTGTATCACAATAATAGATATTGTAATTCATGCTTTACGTTATTGTAATTGTATTCAGACTTCATATGCCTTTCAGTAATTTTCAGAAGCAGAAAGTACTAGAAACATCTTGGCAACTAAGCGAAAATTATGTAAGGCCAGAAAGAGCATTTTGAAGTGTAACTACTGAGTCACTGTGAACATCTGTACAGGTATATCTGTGGAAAGTTCCAGACCTCTGAAGTGTTTCTTTTGATAAAACAATTCTATGAACCTATCATCGGAGCTGTGTGCATTCAATCTATTACGGACATCTATGCGAGCAACAGTATAAAGCAGAGGTTGGGAAAATGCTGCCTTGAGGAGGTGGCCTCCGTGAGTTTCTTGTGCTCTTGTATTAAATAATATTTAAATGGATTACAACAATTTGAAAATTAATAGAATTAAAACCCGTGCTGTTATCTATATAGCATAACATGAATTAGAATGTTGCAGTGTTGCATTTCTAGCAGTCTTTCACAGTCTAAAATTATTGCCAGTCTGGAGCCCTTCTCAGTTTGCCAACGTCCAAAAATAGAAATTGTGTTTTGTTTTTATTTTTGGTCTAGGCTCACCCCTACTTGGATATAGCAACTGCTACCCACCAGACACCATGATAGTGGTTATTCTGGAAACAAACAGCATCCACTTTTCTCTCTCTGGCCCGCACCCCTCGACATTCCCCTGTATGTTGTGGAGTTGGTGATTTGTAGCTATCTATGCATGCTTGTAACAATCTTGTCTCATACTGCTATCGGCCATTGTGAAAATCTAGTTATTGTTTCACTTATTCTGAAGTTAAAGATACTATATGATATTAGTTTTCCTCCCTCATGTCAAACTGTAAGAAAAGAAAATTAAATGAAGTTAACAAAACATTAAATGTAGAGTGGAAATTATTTTTTTTACTTCTGTGAAAGATAAAATGGTGTGTTTATAAACACTATTTGACTCATAAAGAACATAAATATGTCAATTTAGAAGGTTCATCTTGACAAGCTGCAGTTCAAAAATTCAGAAATGAAAAGAATCGTCAACACGCGCTTTTTAATGCTTTTATAAAGAAAAATACCACTGCAGTTGCTTTATTTACAAAACAGCACATATAGTTGGAAAAAGAGGCAGATCATTTAGTGATGCAGAAATAATTAAAAAATGTTTTGTTGAAGCAGTAGGTACGTTAGATAAAAAAAAAGTTGATAAATACAAACAACTGTCCTTTTTCAAGTACTATAATAGATTAGCAGCACAAATTAGCTGAAAATGTAACACAGAAACTTCATACAATTATACAAAATGAAGATGTTTATTTTCCAACTGCTTTAGATGAAAACATTAATAAAAACTGACTGTGCGCAAGTTTTATATTTTATACGTGCTATTACTTCAGTGTTTCAAAGAATTTCTTACAGTGGGTACACTAACTGGAAAAACTTCTGGAGTTAACATTTTCAAGAACTTCAGATAAATATGCTATTGATTACAATTAAATGTCAGTGTCTGCACCGACTACGCACCTTTCATGAGAGGTGAAAAAGAAGGATTCACTGCTTTATTAAAAAAGGAAAACTGGTAAAAAATATTATTATGTATTAATAACAATATTAAAAAAATATTTGAAAAATTATGATATCATTTCACTGCATTTTGCACAAAAATAATCATTTTGCAAAATACTCTGGACACTCTGTATTTCAACTGTCAACTATATTCACTTGATCTATCAGATGAAGCATTTTGCAGAAACACTTCATTTTTGTCTGATATTATGACAAAACAATTTAAATATTTGCAAGGTAAAATGAAGCATATATATGATATGTGGCAAAAGATCCAAATATTTCAAAAAAAAAATTAACATTTTTCAAAACACTGCTTGCTTGGATGTATCTGCAGAACACTTCCAGGAACTAGCAAATATGTTAAATGAGCAAAACTATAAAAATAAAGCATTCGATGAATATGTAGGCGTTTTGGATTTTTCAATAGAACAATATAACAACGGATTTTCTGATTTTAACAAGCACACTTCTGCTATGAAACTGGCATCTAAACCACATTCAGTAGGTATATCTAAAGCTCCTACGGAACTGAAAACGGAGTTATTTGTGTTGCAGGAAGATAAAATCCTCAAATCTCTTTTTGACACTAAAAAGGTTTCCCACAGAAAAATGCTACTGAATATCTATGCTAACGAGAGCATGCACACTGTTTACTTTGGAAGTACTGCTGCAAGTCAATATTTTCTCTCATGACAAAAATTAAAACTAGTTTAAGAACACAAATTACAAATGCTGACTTACAGGACCTACTAAGGTTGTGTGTTACAAAGATTGATCCAAATATTCAGTTATTTCAGGCAAGAAACAAATGCAAATATTCCACTAAATTAAACTTTCCATCGGATTTTAACATTATTTTACATATTGTTGCTATGTTGGTTTTTTATAACTTAATATTACTACTTTTCTATTGTTTTTCTTTATAATGTAATAAATTTATTTTAAAACACTACTACTTTATTATTTTTATTTGAAACAGTATTTAAATATATGCAGTTGTTTATTTTACATTATTTCTATATAATGCAATAAAGCAATAAAACTTTAAAATATTGTAATAATTTCAGAAAAGTCATATTTATAGGTATATCAACTTATGCAGCCTCCTTTATCACTGCATAATTTAAATGTGGCCTCTCGTTCTCCTCTTCTGGTATAAAACAATGTTTCTGAAGAGGCATGCTATGAAATCTTACTAACAGTTTCATTAAAATTTTATTATATGGTTTAAAATACAGCTAATTTTAATTTTATAGCAGAAAATATTAATGCATGTGAATGATACAAATAGTGAAATTTAAATTAGCATTAACATATCTAAGATGATTTGTATGTTTAACCAGTCAACCATTATAAATAATTCTTGACAAATTTTATAACACAGGCTTCAGATTACCAATGTTACACAGTAATGTCCCCAATGCCATAAATGTTATATTCTAAACTTTCAGCAAATATGTGAAAATTGTGAATACTACATATGACAGGATATTCTTGTGATATATATATAATTAAAGTTTAATTCACAAATAAAGCACATTAAGGTATTACCGATATTAAACAAAGTATACTGTATTACTGAGTAATGCAAAACATATTCTACATAACTGCCTTGGAAAGCTTAGTGGTTAACAAAGGCTGACTGCAAGTTCAAACCTATGGTTATGGGTTTGATTCCCATGTAAGACTTTGCTGTTATGTTCTCCCCTGCCTAGAAGTGTAATATTGGTTACTTCCCTATGATGCATTATGGGCAATGTTGTCAATCATAAGATAGCTAAATAACTGTCAGATTCAGCCATATGTGACGAATTCTTAACAAGTTAGCAACCAGCCACTGGGGGAAAAAATACATTCCATGTATCTTCCTCTAGTAATGTATCTTCCTCTTAATATGACCTAATTCAAGAAAAATGAGAAAATGACGAAATGCAGTTCCTTGCTATACAATTTAATGTATGCTGCTTGGATGGTATACCAATCTCAAATGGCTCAAATTTTGGTAAAAGCCATCACAATGTCATTATGAGTGATATATTGTTTCAAAATTAGTAAGAAGCATTCATTAATTTTCTTAGCACTAATGCCACTTCAATAATATGTATAACGAATACTGAACCACTACTTTAGTACTCTAAGGTCCCATTGTGATAAATAAAAACTTGTAGAAAAGCATGACTACAAAAGCTCAGCTAATACAGCATTAATAATATAGAAAATGGTAAAATGGAAAATCTTTGATCACTAAGAACTTAATAACCATGACTCCTGCCAGCAACCATTAAGCCATGATGTGAAACCAATTACAACCGTTAAACCATGATGTGAGCTAAAAATCACAAGAACCTTAAGGAACTCATAGCCTGAAAACACATCTAAGATTTGGCAATATCCATTTCTATACTCCCTATTCAATTACACTGGTTATCATAAATTAAGGAAAAATCACGATTACTGAAAAAGTTACACGTAGAATTTTATGAAACTTACCCACAATATATAACACATAGTAAGGTATCAAATAACATTAAAAGAAATTACCAGATATTATGGTAGTATAGAAATCAGCACATGTACAAAATGAACAAATCGAAGGTGTCAGTTTGCTATAGGAAAAGTACCTTCAATATGGAATATGATCGCCTCTAGAAGCAATACAGCACATACAGCAATGCGTGATGCTTTCAATTATGTGGTCTATCAGTTCCACAGGAAACAAGAGCCATTGCTCTTGAAAAGCAGTTGCAAGCACGGCAAGGGTCTGAGGGGGTGGATTGAGAGCAGCTAGACATCTCCCTAAAGCATCCCAAACATGCTCGATAGGATTCAAGTCCGGGGATTGAGCTGGCAACCCCATGCACATAATTCTTTCCTCTTGAAGATAATCATCTACGATGCGAGATTTGTGTGGCCTTGCGTTGTCGTCCTGTAACAGGAAAGCAACACCTATTGCCAAGGCATATGGGCCCACATAAGCATCAAAGATGCCATCTCTATAAACCTGAGCATTCACAGTTCCCCTTGGAAAGATATGGAGGTCTGCGCGTCCACCCAAAGAGGTGCCACCCCAAACACAGACACTGCCTCTTCTGTATGCATCTCTTTCATGGATGTTTGACGGATGATAATGGGTTCCAGGTTCTCTCCGTATGAAATAATACCTACTATCACTTTCTAGACTAAACCTGGACTCATCCGTAAAAACAGCCCTCCATTGATCATTCATACAGTGGGCATGTTGTCGTGCCCACTGCAAACAGTCCCTCCTATGGCTGGTCACCTCACATACAGACCACCTTCGTGAAGCCTTCTATGCACAGTTCACGTTGACACCAACCTTCCGGTAGCTGCAGCAAGGGAGGATCTAAGAAGAGTCAGAGTAGCGGTTCTATTCTTGCGTACACATAATGTCAAATATCAGTCATAGGCACTCGGCGTAGCAGTTGGCCGTCCTTGGCTGAACCTCCTATATGCCAAATCTGTGGTTGTCATCATGTAACAAGAAAGCATCACCTATTGCCCCGGCATATGGCCGCACAGAAGCATCAAGGATGTCATCTCTATAAACCTGAGTATTCACGGTTCCCCTTGGAAAGATGGGGAGATCTGTGCATCCACCCAAAGAGATGCCACCCCAAACACAGTCATTGCCTCTTCCGTACGCATATCTTTCACAGATGTTTGACAGATGATAACGGGTTCCAGGTTCTTTCCATATCAAAAACTGCCTACTATCACTTTCTAGACTAAACCTGGACTCATCCGTAAAGAGAACAGCCCTTCATTGATCAGGCGTACAGTGGACATGTTGTCGTGCCTACTGCAAACAGTCTCTCCTATGTTGTGACGTGAGCGCCATGCAAATGGCTGGTCGTTTTGCATATAGACCACCTTTGTGAAGCCTTCTATGAACAGTTAACGTTGATACCTACCTTCCGGTGGTTGCAGCAAGAGAGTATCTAAGAAGAGTCGGAGTAGAGGCTCTATTCGTGTGTGCACATAATATCAAATATCGGTCATTGGCGCTTGTCATAGCAGTCGGCTATCCTTAGCTGAACCTTCTAGATGCCGAATCTGTGATTTGAAATTGCCTCCAAATTCTGTGAACCATAGAAGGACTCACATTTAGCCATCTGGCCACTTCTGTTTGACTTTCTCCTGCTTCTAGTCTCCCAATGGCTCTCCACTGTAGTTCTGAAGGCAAATGATGCTTGGAGGTCATTTTTACGCAGACCTCCATGTTGGCTATCTCAGATTTCTGATGTCACTAAGACAGTGAACTATGTGGGCTTGCTCTCAAACATGGAGTTTTATGCTTCTCGCAGATGACGTATTCCGAGTGCAGCGCCACTAATTTGCATATTGCAGTTTTACTCAGCTACTCTTACTTGGCAACATATTCAAATTTTACACGGTTTGGCTTATTTTTGAGGGAGTTATCGCTATTTTTGTGATTTTTCCTTAGTTTATGATAACGAGTGTATGTTGGTTCAAAATGAACATACACATGTATGATTACTGTGAGATGACATTGCTGATCTTATTTGAACTGTTCTACAGCAATGATTCATTGTCAACTGGCATGCATTTCAAAACGTGTACTTTTTTTTAACCTTCACCGGTTGCAAACTGCAGATAACGAGAATATGAATATTACATCAAAGCATCTATTGGAAACAAACATATTAATAATGCCAAATTAAAATTTAAATTCTGTCACAAAATTATGGATATTTAAATGAGTATACCACCAATCAAAAAAGGTCGAGAACCATAAGCTTAGAAAATGAGAATTCCTCTTTTAACATTTTATAGAGTTGAAAATAATCCATACGAAAGGAAGTTGTTATATTCCTTGTACGTAAAATGACAAATTTATGATGTTCATAATTATTAGTGTGCATGGAGTTCTCAGCAATATACTATATAACTTTCAGAACTGAAAATACTGATAGTTAACAGAAAGGTTTTTAATACTACATTCAGAAACCTGTTTTTTACAGATGGCCTACTGAAACAGTAATGGTCCAGGATAAATTTCAATAAAGTATATATCTGGGTTTTTATTACCACTGAGAGTCAGACAGAAATAAGCGTGACAAATTGGTATAAGAATTACAAACCAACTGGATATAAATATCCCAACAGTAAGTTTTAACTGCATAGGAAGTGGCAGACCGTATAAAATGAGAAGATATGAATGGGAATAAAAAACATCATAGTATTATCTTATTAATAATAATCGTTATCAATACAAACTAAACAGACAAGAGCATTTAATAAGCATATGACTAAATATATATCTGTCGATTCGTTTAAAATGGATTTTTCACAAGAATAATTCTTGGAATATTTTTACTTTGTTTATTGTTTTTACTTAAAACTTAGTTTATTCTTTAGTTTTATTACTTACTGTACAAATATAGTTAACAGAAATCCCACAAAAAGCTGCGCCAATCAGTCTTATGAAATTCTGAAGAATCTAATGACTCTTTCTTTCATTGACAATCAGTTATTCGACTCATTTTGTTTTTTGGCTTCATGAAAAAGCTTTTGTAGATTTCTATTATTTTGCTAGACCTTCTGTTTCTACTGGAAGTTCAGTTAAGAACGCTATCAATACAAACCTCCTATAGGTAATTGATTGAATATATTACTGTTTTGTATGCCATATTCATTTGACCATGTTGTGTGCCCTTTAATACACACTTTTTTGACAGTAGAAAACCATAATTTTGAAAATACTCCACACTTGCCATTCTGTAGAATTGGCAGATCCCAAATCTTAATTATTTTATAAAAATTTAATAAAAAATATAGCAATAACAGTTAATTAATATCTTTATTCATAAAAACAAAACGTGGATCATCAAGAATCAATTTGCTTACATGAAACGAAAACGCATATATTACAAGTGTGTTTTTACATCCCGCTTATCCCAAACTGGCACTAAATTGCACTGTTTGGAGACAATTTTGGGTTTGATGGGATAGTCTGTATCATATTTATTACAAAATAACATATTTTGCAGATAGGAAAGTACTTTACACTATAATAAAATAAAATGCTGCTGAAAGATATAAATGTATCATTTGCCATTTTAATGACAGAAAAAGAAATTTGACTCTATGAGATTAAAAACAAGCTTAAAACACAACACTATAAAGTAAGCATGCTGGAAGATTGCCTTTTAAATTTCATACAATTTTCAGCATATGGAATCTTAAAACTATGCTTTCCATCCAGCCAGATGGCATGTCAGACAGATGGAATCACATGATCTTAGATCATACCTTCACCTGTGATAGTCCAATATTTGTGACCTGGTACTACCTTAGTATCTGATATAAGAGTACCACCATTAATGAATATCTCAATTATTCCATTATGAGTGAATAGTCAAAATCTGCCATATGAGTGAATAGTCAAAATCTGCCATATGAGCTCCTCTTTAAAGTACAGCTGGATGCATGTTGTAATGGGAATTAGAAGCAAAGACCAAAAAAGAGAACAAAATAAAATAACATGAAAAAGATCAAAACTGTCTTCAAATGGCCCTGCAATGATGAGATAGTTTATTAGTGCTCACGTCCTCTGTAAAGCAATATCTGCTTTTAGGCAGATAACCCTCATGAGCTTTGCCATAACCAAGTAAACCAAATCAATTAGTGCTCATATCATCAAAGGTGAAAATGCTCACAAAATTAATAAAAGCAAAAAGAGATACAGTCACGAGGGAGATGAAAGTAATAAGTGAGAGAGAAACACACAAAACTTTCTTAAATGAAATAAATAAGAGTTTATATTACAGCAGTAAATTTTATGAAAAAACATTCTTAGTTACTGCTTTTATCTGCAAATAGTAGCAACCAGTGAATGATGAAGCCACTTTTTTATTCTCTAAAGTCTAAAGTTAACAGTAAATTTCACGGTTGCAGGCTAAGTTTAATGATAATCAAGTTATCTTTTAACAATAAATTAACAAATTCATTAAATGGACTTTTTTTTGGGGGGGGAGGGAATGAAAGATTGTTTCATCAATCTTTTATCACAGAAAAAACTTGGATTTAAATGTATCAGTGAGGTAAAGATTCAGAACTGTATTTGTCTTACAGGTAAACAAATATAACTCTCATTTAAATAGCATCAAAACTACTGATAATGATAATTTCATCAAAATGGTTCTTCATTCTAACAAAAAGATGACAAATCTCTAAATATTTTACTTCACAGATACTCACAATACAAGATAAATTTTTAACATCAATTAATATTAGCCTTCTGTCAAAACATTCAAACAGAATAAGAACTGTTCCTACTTTAAAAAAAAAAATTGGTTCTATTCAGTTAGAGCAGTGTCAGTTAAAAATGAAGAAAAATGGGAAGAAAACAATGCTACAACAACACACCAAATATTGTGGCTCGAGATTTTAACATTTGAAATATCATCACTCATTATTTTTCTGCCATATTTCCCCATTTTTTTAAGTACGACAGATTACACAATTTAGCAGTTACCTAATAACAAAAAGGATGTCATAAAATTCTTTCAGGGCAAAGAAATAATTCATAACAATAGACTTAGTTGTTGACACTGTTGTCAAAATCATCTGCTGAAGTTAACTTTTAACTCAAATAAAGCTCCTATATGGCGTTAGCATACATTCTTGCTGTGAAGAAAAAAAAAAAAAAAAAGGATTGAATTTACGTCGAATGAATTCTGCTAACTTAAGTTAGAAATTAGCCATAATACGACACTAGATTGGAATGGCTACTTTAAAGTCTTTTCGCAAAAGAAAAAAAATCAATGTCACACATGATCTTCCAGGATAATTGCTATTCCAGGACAATTTACCACGTGGGTTTTTGGAGGTTTATGCTAGGAAAGGAAAGAATGCTTTCGGGTCACTGTTCCTGATCGCTGTGCTAAAACACTGATGACTGCTATTCAGGAAAATATCAAAGATGGCATCATTATATCTTCAGACCACTGGAAAGGATATAAGAAAGAGGAATTAAGAACATTTCACTGTGAGTCACAATTATAATTTTGTAAACTGGATGCCATACTCAAACTGTGGAGCGACTGTAGGGCAGTGCTAAATGAAGAAAGAAACATCAGTTGCGCAGTGCTCGCAACAATTTAAAGTGATATTTGATAGAATTTATATGGCATCGGTTATATTCAAAAAATTAAATTTTTTCTGCAGTTACTGAATGGTATTTGTAATTTTATGCTACCTGGTTTAGACTGAATTTCGTTTTGTTTTGTTATTTTTATTTATGTGTAGAATATTGCAGATTAAAAAATTAAAAAGAAAATTTACTTTTCACAAAACTAATTTTTCTTAGTCTTTTGAACTCTATTAGGTGAAAATGTGCTTTAGCCCACTGCTTGGCGATGTTTTGAAAATCGCCAATTCGGCGCGTTTCTGCGAAACGTCTTTGCAATTGCAACCTTCCGCGAAAACCTATTGTAAACAAAACATAGAATTCTAAAGCATAAATTAGTATGGAAACTGTTGCCACAAAAAGATAATAAAATAATATGCAAAACGAACATTATGATCATTAAAATATTTGTCAGTTAGGTTTTAAATTAATTATTTACATTTTATGTTGTAATACTTACACATTTTATGCCGTTACATAACCTTCCCGACACGCTCCGCGAAAACGTAACCAAAATGGCATCGAAGAAAGAAGGAATTTTTTTTAAAAGGGCATTAAAATTACAAACGATACCATGTACACACCATTCCGTTTTAACTTAAAAAAAAATCATCTGTGAATTGCACAATGTAGGCAACGTACCCAAATGAACAAAATAACGAAAATAAATTACAAGAAAATGCCATGTGCACAGTGTTCCTTTTAAACTTTAAAAAAACTTCAGCGAATTGCACATAGGCAACGT
>KK113639.1:15079-42831 GCA_000611955.2 Stegodyphus mimosarum | reverse complement strand
AAAAAAAAAAAAAAAAAGCGGCATATTTTTAACTAACGCTGCTTTAACAGAAAAGTACCAAAAATTTTGCCCACAATTTTTTATATTATCTGTTTACATAAAACATGTACACATAGGTGAAGTAAATTTTGATTTACCTGAAAAAATATTTAGCCTTTATTATTATTATTAAAAATGACAGAGAGAATATTATAATGTAATTTTTCATTTGAAAAGGTAAAATACTTTTTTAATTCACGTTTATAATAGATCAAACAGCAAATATCTTTACATACAATTTAAATGTATTTATATACAGCTGAGTAAAAAAACAGGTTTTTTACATCTGGCTGATAAATGTGCAAATAAAGTTTGTTTCAATTTAAACAATGAAAGCAACATTACTCACAAACATTTTTTTCAGAACAGAAATCTTTAAACAACAAAACTTTGAAAGATGTTAAAAATTGCTGTTCTGATTAAAAAAGTAAAAGTAAAGCTTACCCTGTGTAGTTTCCCAACTTAAGCCACCAACAAATATCTTCCTATAAAATCAAGGCATTCAAAATTAAAACATAAAATAATAAGTAGAATACATAAGTTTGCTCAAATATAGCAATAAAAAAAATCTGGCAAAATTATTACTTTTTCAGAAAACTTTGAGGCAAAACATTTTCTTAAAACACTGCATTAAAAAGTATGACACTTACATATTGTTACAAATTTTGTACACACATAAATAATTTTAATCATATTATATGTAAAATTGCTGTATCTTTTGCATAATGTAACATGAAATGCCTCAAGAGAAGAAGCTTTAACGAAAAAATAAGATTACAGGGACAAGTTTACTTAAAACTGAGATAAATGGCCATCTCACTAAATTGCTGAGACATCGACAAGCTGGTGAAGGTTCTGATGCCTAACTTTTGTCGCCAACTTTGTTGAGAAATTGCAAAAAGTCGCCAAACTTAAAAATCATTAAGCGACATTTTGGTCTGGTCCCTGTAAAACTGTAATAAGTATTATAATTGGTTCTTATATATAACTGCAACCATATCTGGCCCTTATGTGTAACTTTAATCGTGTATGTCTTCCCTTAATTTTGAGAAATCAAAGGTACTAGAGATTTCTTAGCAGCCGGGGCAGAAACTATATAACACTAGACAGAGCATCAATTATCAGCTTTTCCGTTTAGAGTAGACTTCAACGTATTGAGTGATCTCCGTGAAAGCTTTGCTCTTTAGATATACTTTGCATTGCATTATATTTCACATTCTTAGTAATTTGAAGTGGCAACAATTAATTGTGCTCCGTTATACAGAGAAGAGATGTACGAGTACTTTTGTCAATTTCTACTATTTTGCTAGGCTTAATGACTTTACTGGAACTCAGTTTAGCAAGTAATTATTGACCATATGATGTCCATTAATGCGCATTTTTTGCTTCAACTACTCAGTGCTGAGAACTACCAGGCAGAGCACTAAGGCACCAAAGCAAGCAATCCAGTTTCAACTTTGTTTTAGCTTTCTGATTTTGTTTACGTGAAAGATGCATTTATATATGGAGAAAGTTAAATTAGTGTGCAGTGTCTAATTTCTGCAATTCTCTGATGTTTTTAAGTTAAAATAGGTTGATGTATAACCGATTACTGTGTACCCAGGAGAAGAAAACAGAAATGATAATTTATTATAGATGTTTGTTGCATTTTAAATTTAGTTCACTTGCTCCTGTTTTATGAAGTTTTCAGTATTTAGTTATGGATGTGTTTTCAATATTAAATTTTATTAATATGTTACTATTTTATGGTTCATTGCACTGCCTTTTTTTTAAATGGCTATTGCTTTTTTACTGTTAGCAAAAAAGCAATTGCTAATTATTGGCAATTTCGCACGAGTGCCATAGCTTTATCACAGGATTTGACTTTTCTCACCAGGTTTTAAAATTAAAAATAAGTCTGGGAAAAAATAAAGATACAACATAATAATAAGTTATAAATACATTCAAAATTCTTATGTGAACAATGAATGTGACAAAGATAACAATGCCACACATAATCTACATTTCCAGGGGGGGAAGCCCTCTATATGGTCATATTTTTTTTTAAAAAATGCAGAAAAGAAATTTTATGCATATTCTCTTTTCCAATTCAGATGAGAAATACCTTTACGAACATTAATTGTAAAGTAAGCGCTTTTTTAGGAAGGTTAGGTTAGGTTATTCAATTATGGCAAAGCACACGAGGGCTATCTGCCTAACGGGAGGGATGCCTTCGTGGAGGACTTTCTAAGGGAAACTGGCTCGTATACACATTACACATGGGGAAAACCACGAAAACGTCCATGCAGCCAGCCCGTTCGTGGGATTCGAACCTCAGACCGAACTACCAGTGTTCAGCGTCTTTACCACTCAGCCGCTGGTGGGCTCTTTTTTAGGAAGGATTCGTACACTTCTTACAATGTAAATGAAAAGTACTTTTTTATATATTTTCATTTGCAAATCGGCTGAAATACTATGAAATTACAAATTAGACAAACACAAAAAAACACTTCCACACTGGTAGGGAAGTCCACTGTCATAGTCTTGGGAATGGGTTCTAAATAAGGGGAAAAGCATAAATGTTTGTAAGTGCACAGTGTTCTTGCGGTATGGAAGTACTTAAAATACTATCTAGTCAAAAATTCCTCTTGCGATTCTAGGATAAGAGAACGAGATGTGATAAGATTCTTGGAACGGTATCCCACACCAGGAGCTTCTCCTTCCAATTTTGAACACAGAAAGAGACAAATTCAGTTTTGCCTATTAAATGTGGAAAACCTAAGCTAACAATATGTGTATTCCTTGCCTCTAGCTCACGATAAAATTAGAGGACGTAATCTGATGTTACTATCAGACAAGCAGTCAGTTGCCAAAAATTCACGAAATTTATCTAAAGATTCGACTGCTTAAAATATTTATGGTTCATTTAATTAACATACTCCTTTTCTATAATTTACCACAAAATGTATAGTCCAAGATATTTCTGATCACACCCTTTAGAATACCTTCCCTATTTTTTTAAATACGATTAATTTTCACATAAAACCACTTACCAGTGTCTACTACAGAATGATTAAAATTGGTGATTTTCAATTTCAATGGCAAAAGGGAAACTTATGAATACTGGGCCAACTTTAATTGTGATTAATTATGCTTTCCTCTGCACAATACAAGCAGAAACAAATATTTTATAATTCAAGCTCAGGTGAAGAAATATCTACTCACGGCTCTGCTCTAGAATACCTTCAAATTTAGTGCCCCAGCACTAAATTTATTTCAGATTACGATTTCGGCAAAAAAAAGTGCCTTGACGTCCCTTTACATAAAATCAGAAAAAATTTAAAACGTATTTCAATCTCTCTATGAAACATATTGACAGAAGGGAAATTAAATTATGCTATAAAACGAAATTTAAATCTCCTGTCTGGCATCAAATCACAGACATCAAAACTGCCAACAATCACTCGCATGCCGCATACGAAACGTTAATTTTCAATAGACAGTTAAACAATTTGTACTACAAATCCTAAATACTACAAACAAGGCAATTAATAAAACTTACCCCGCTTCTTCACTTTGATTTTCATCAGATTTTATCTGAGTCATTATTTATTTATCTTCTCATAAAAGGAAATGCCGATATGCCTACTATAAACAACGGGGTTTTCGCCAGGAACAACACGGTTCTAACAGTCACAGTTAATATGACACCAGGAAAACAATTACCTAAAAAAAAACATTATGGAAACATTTCATGAATCAAAACAAAGAAAAGGGAGAATATAATGAACAAAGATGCTCAATTTTAAGAACTAAATGAAAGCTATTAGAAAAAGTATAAGTGATGAATTCAGGCACATAATCAACTTGGTAACTTTGATAAATCGGCAAAGAGATTTCACCATCTGTATTTGCTATAAACGACTAGAGAGATTTTTTTATTCACTTTTTCTCCTTCTAACATATAATTGAAAATATTCATTCAGAAATATTTTCAGAATGCTTTTTCAGCTGAAGGCTTGCCATTGGTTTAAAAAAAAAAAAATCTTTCTTATTTTAGAAGACATAATGGAGCAGAATTTGAACTGCTTAGAATACTAATACAAGAAAATTATAAGGATAAATTACAGTTTGTTAACTATGATCTTAAAAAATTAAAAAAAAAAAAAAAAAAAAACTGTTACGCTTACATTTTAATATAGCATAAATTACATTTTAATATAGCATAAATGTGATGATAAACGATGTTCAAGCTTGAAAATGTGTAAAGAATAGGTTTAGAAACAATATTCGTATTTCTAGAGTACTGTGGATGTATAATATTTTTGCATTAGGTATTTATCATCCGAATTTTGAAATTTCTCATATGACCGTTGGTGGCACTTCGAAAATCGTAGAGCGCCGCCATTCTTTGTCTTGACATTCGAATTCAAACGCTGTAGCCGGTTAGTGAAAAGTTTGTTTATTAGTAACGGATTTGCTGATGGATAGAGTTTAGTCTAGGTAACGTTAATTTCCTAATTGCTTCTCATGTGTATTCGAAGAGTGATGCATTGCTGAAAAAAAACATTGTTTTGTTTTGTTATATGCATTTAAATTGATTTCTTTGCTACCTTAAATATGGCGGATTTGGCCGATTTAAGTGATGAATGGGATATGGATGAAGTCCCGCAAAAAACTCAAAAAGCTAACAAGAAATTATCGGTGGAACGAATTTACCAGAAGAAAACTCAGTTAGAACATATTTTACTGCGTCCTGATACGTATATTGGATCTGTAGAACCGGTTACACAGTTAATGTGGGTTTACGATGAAGATGTTGGAATGGTCAATAGAGAAGTTACATTTGTTCCTGGTTTGTATAAAATATTTGATGAAATTTTGGTTAATGCTGCTGATAATAAACAGAGAGATAAAAATATGGATTGTATCAAAATTGAAATAAATCCTGAAAAAAATCGTATTAGTATTTGGAACAATGGTCAAGGAATACCTGTTGTTGAACATAAAGATGAAAAAATGTTCGTTCCTTCTTTGATTTTCGGTCATTTGTTGACTTCATCTAATTATAACGACGATGAACGCAAGGTAACAGGTGGAAGAAATGGTTATGGTGCGAAATTGTGCAATATTTTTAGTACAAAATTTACAGTTGAAACAGCATGTCAACAATATGGGAAAACTTTTAAACAAACATGGACTGACAATATGACTAAAACAGAAGACCCTAAAGTCGGGCCTTTTAAAGGAAGCGATTTTACTTGTGTGACATTCTACCCAGATTTAGCGAAGTTTAAGATGACCGTTCTTGAAAAAGACATTGTCGCATTAATGACAAGGCGTGCTTTTGATGTAGCTGGATGTACTCGAGGTGTTAAAGTGTTTTTGAATGGAAAAAAACTTCCTATAAAGGGTTTTAAGGATTATATGGAATTATACGTGAAAGACAAGACGGATGATCAAGGTGATCCACTAAAGATAGTTCACGAAGTAGTTAATGAAAGATGGGAAATAGCTGTCACCTTGAGTAACCATGGTTTTCAGCAGGTAAGTTTTGTTAACAGTATAGCTACAACTAAAGGTGGGCGACATGTTGATTATATTGCCGATCAGCTAACTTCGAAAATTGCTGAAGTAGTAAAAAAGAAAAATAAGGGCGGAAAAGCAGTGAAGCCTTTCCAAATCAAGTCGTATTTGTGGATTTTTATTAACTGTTTGATTGAAAATCCAACATTTGATTCTCAAACTAAGGAAAATATGACTCTCCAAGTAAAAAGCTTTGGATCAAAATGCCAGTTAACTGAGAAATTTGTTAATGCTACTTTAAAATGTGGTGTTGTTGAAGCTATTGTTCAGTGGGTTAGATTTAAGGCTCAGACGGAGCTTGAAAAGAAGTGTAGTGGTAAAAAACACTCAAAACTGAAAGGTATTCCAAAGCTTGAAGATGCAAATGATGCTGGTACCCGAAATTCAATTGACTGTACTTTAATTTTAACTGAAGGAGATTCAGCTAAGTCATTAGCTGTATCTGGCTTAGGTGTTGTTGGTCGTGATAAATTTGGAATATTTCCTCTTAAAGGTAAAATCTTAAATGTACGTGAAGCTTCTCACAAACAAATTCTGGAAAATGCAGAAATTAATAATATCATTAAAATCATGGGCTTGCAGTATAAAAAGAAGTATGAAACGATGGATGATTTAAAGACTCTTAGATATGGCCGCCTAATGGTAATGACCGATCAGGATCAAGATGGATCTCACATAAAAGGACTTTTAATCAACTTTATTCATCATAATTGGCCTGATCTACTGCGTCTGCCATTTCTTGAAGAATTTATTACCCCAATTGTTAAAGCCACAAAAGGAAAAGATGAAAAATCGTTTTACAGTCTTCCAGAATTTGAGGAGTGGAAGAAGCAAACACCAAATTGGTCTTCATATAAGGTAAAGTACTACAAAGGTTTGGGTACTAGTACAGCTAAAGAAGCAAAAGAATACTTTTCAGATATGCGACGTCATAGAATACAATTTCACTATGGTGGAACTGATGATGATAATGCTATACAATTAGCATTTAGCAAGAAAATGGTTGATATGCGTAAAGAATGGTTAACAAATGGCATGGAAGAAAGGAAAAGAAGACGTGAGTTAGGTCTGCCTGAAATGTATCTATATGGTAAAGATACAACCAAAATAACTTATAATGATTTTGTTAACAAAGAATTGATTTTATTTAGCAACATGGATAATGAACGATCTATTCCTTCGGTTGTTGACGGGTTAAAACCTGGGCAGCGTAAAGTCTTGTATACTTGTATTAAACGAAATGATAAACGAGAAGTTAAAGTTGCTCAGTTAGCTGGATCTGTTGCTGAGCATTCAGCTTATCATCATGGTGAACAATCATTGAATGGGACAATCATAAACCTGGCTCAGAACTTTGTGGGTAGTAACAATATTAACATTTTGCTTCCTATTGGTCAATTTGGCACTAGGTTGCAAGGTGGCAAAGATGCCGCGAGTCCCAGATATATTTTTACTATGTTGAGCCCTTTGGCAAAACACATATTTTCAAATCTTGATACTCCTCTTTTAAAACATCTGTATGATGATAATTTAAAAATTGAACCTGAGTACTATGTGCCAATCATTCCCATGGTTCTTGTAAATGGAGCAGAAGGTATTGGAACTGGATGGAGTACAAAAATACCAAATTATAATCCTAGAGATATAGTAAAAAATATTTATCGTATGCTTGATGGTGAAGAGCCTGTAGAAATGAAACCATGGTTTAAAAACTTCAGAGGTACCATAGAGCGTTTAGATAGTCAACATTATGTTGTTAGTGGTGAGGTAGCACTTTTGGGTGATAATAAAATTGAAATTACTGAGCTACCCATTCGTGTGTGGACACAAGCATATAAAGAAAGTGTTTTAGAGGTTATGTTGCATGGTACAGATAAAACACCTTCATTCATTACAGATTATAAAGAATATCATACTGATACCACTGTACGGTTTGTAGTCACTATGACACCCGAAAAAATGGCTGAAGCTCGAAATCAGGGATTGCATAAAGCATTCAAATTGCAGACAACAATAGCAACATCTAGTATGGTATTATTTGACAATAAGGGTTGTTTACGAAGGTATGATAGCCCAGAACAAATACTGAAAGAATTTTTTGAAGTTCGTTTTGCATTATATGAACGAAGAAAGGAGTATTTGGTTGGAGTTCTTGAGGCTGAGTCGCTAAAGCTTAAAAATCAGGCTAGGTTTATTTTGGAAAAAATTGAAAATAAGATAACAATAGAAAATCGTAAAAAAGTAGAAATGATACGTACATTGCAGGAAAAAGGATATGACTCTGATCCTGTCAAGGCTTGGAAAGAAGCTCAAAAAAACTTGGAAAATGATGAGGATCAGCCAAGTTCTGACACCGAAAGTGAAGTGGATTCTTCAGGTCCCGATTATGATTATTTGCTTGGCATGACTTTATGGAGTTTAACTCGAGAAAAAAAAGAAGAGTTGTTGAAAAAACGAGATGAAAAATTGAAAGAACTTGAAGACTTGAAAAGTAAATCACCTTCAGATTTGTGGAGAAACGACCTAAAAGAATTTGAAGAAGAGTTAGATAAAGTGGAAAAGAAAGAAGATGAAGATGAAGCAGATCAGCCGAAGGTTAAGGCAAAGTTAGGTGGAGGTAAGAAACGTAAGGTAGCTGAAGAATCCAAGCCTTCCATATTTGGTGAGAGAGTAATACCTCTTATAGATGATGACTATAAGAAGAGGTTTGAAAAGAAGCCAGCAGTTCCTGGTGAACAGAAAAAAGGTCGAAAAAAGAAAGACGTAGAAGTGAAAAAGGGTGATGATGATGACGATAAAGATGGAGCACTTCCTTCATTAGCAGAGAGAATTGCTACACCTGAAAAAAAACGCAAGGGAGCTAAAGATGCTGCAAAACAACCCTTAATTAAAACATTCAAAAAATCTTCTGCTACTAAAAGTCCTAAAAAGGCAAAGAAAAATCCATGGTCAGATTCAGAATCAAATGAAGAGATATCTGATGTGTCAGATGTCGATGCTGATGATTATATTCCACCTGAAAAAAGAGAAATGGCTCCACGCAGAGCTGCTGCAAAAGCTAAATATACTTTTGATAGTGATGAAGAAAATGGTATAAAAGATGACGATAGTGCTGATGAGGCAAAATCTGTGAAGAGTGAGAGTGATGTGGATTCTCCTCCACCTGTGAAGGTTAATACCAAAGTTTCTGATCAACCAGAAGAGCGGCTGAATGGTGCATCTTCACCTATTATATCTGACAGTGATGATAGTTTTATTGCTCCTACTAATACAAATGATAAATCTCATGATGATATATTTGATTCATTATTAGGAGCTAAGCCTGACAACAAACCTAATAATGAACCTCCTGAAAAACAGAAATATTTTTCAGATTCAGGTAGTAATTCTGACTCTGAGCAAAGCAAAAAACCTGTAGCAAAAGCTGCTCCAAAGAAAAGACCGAGAAAGAAAAGTGATGGAAGTTCTGATGATGATTTTAAACCACAAGTTAAAAAAGAGACTGTTGCAAAGGAAAGGAAAGCAGCTCCAAAAAAGAAGGCAGAAGATGGTTTTAAAAAGACAGCTCGTCCAAAAGCTAAAGAAGATGGTCCCAAAAAAGCAGCCCGGCCAAAAGCAAAAAAACAAAAGAAAGGTTCTGACTCAGATGACGATTTTGGAGATAAAATGTCAGTGGATGGAGATGATTTGCCTACTCAGGCTGTACGTCAGCCTCGAGGAGGGAGAACCAAGGCACCTATTAAATATGATTTTGGTGATGATTCCAGTGATGGATATTGAAGTGCTCAAGTTCATATCTGTACACCTTCATGTGAACTGTGACTGTGCGGAGTTTATTTTAACCTTTCAACTCATCTGTGATTCAGTGCACCTTTGACTAGGGTTTGTAAAGATTTTAAATGGAAAAACACTTTTCCCAAGGTTAAATGGTATTTTATTGCCTCTTTTTTAAACTGGTTTTGTATTATAATTATTTATCTTACAATTTATACCATTTCGGGAAACATTTCATCATGATTATCAAAAGTATTATGTATTATTTTTAATTATTATTCAAACACTTTTTGTAGAAAATGTTTCATTTTAGTGTGTGGTGAAGTAAGTATTTTCAGTACTCTTCTGTTACTGGGACTGGATTCAGA
Organism: Stegodyphus mimosarum; assembly: GCA_000611955.2. Taxonomy (NCBI): domain Eukaryota; kingdom Metazoa; phylum Arthropoda; class Arachnida; order Araneae; family Eresidae; genus Stegodyphus; species Stegodyphus mimosarum. The sequence goes on along the minus strand of KK113639.1, from coordinate 33,085 downwards.
AATGTTATGTATGAATGCATGTGTTTATATATGTGTGTGTACACACACACATATATATATATATATACGTGTGTGTACACACACACATATATATATATATATACACATGTGCATCATACATGCATTTCTGAATCCAGTCCCAGTAACAGAAGAGTGCTGTATTTTCACCATTGAACAAATTTTATGCTTTCATTCTTTCTCCTTATTTCAATTAAAACAATATACCAATGGCATTAAAATTGTTCTGTTTAAAGAAGACGAGTTGAAAGATCATATTTTTCCCGCGTATTTATTATTTTTGTGTAAAATAAATGCACAGTAACTTTCATGATTGTAATTGCATATGTTTATTGCACAATGTTTTATTTAATTACATTTTGATTTTAATCATTTGTAATATATATGTGAGCGCAGTAAAAGTAACATTTGTGCAAGTTATAAGATACTGAGGTATGGGTAGTTTATTTATGATATGAATATACTGTTCTGCCATATAACACTATGCTAAATATGGGTTTTCCAAAATGAATAATAGATATTTAAATAATCAAAATATTTTATTACTTTGTCTTTAAATATAACATTAACTTTTTAAATTTTTTTATATATTGAACTTCTGTTTAAGTATGCATAGAAGCAGAAGTGCCAAGAAAGTGACTCATCTAATAATGCATCATTGTAGCTCTTGCATAAATAATAGCTTTCTGTGATATGTGGCTTTGGGTAACTGCAGTCAATATATGAATTTTTGAAAAGCTTGTGTACAGTTCTGTTTTTTTTCTTTTTCCCCCATCAGCTATAACATCTTATTTGATTTATCTCTGATCTGATTTAATAACAGATCTAATTTTATTTTGATGTTATCTGTGATCAAACTTTTGTATTGAATTTAAAATGTTCATGAAATTTTTTAAGTTCATTAGATTTGAAAACACAACAATTTCGAAACTGATAATCAGATTTGAGGAATTTAAATCTTCATTAGAGCAGTTATCCCACTTGCATATTTAATGAATTGACTTCATAATTTTAATAAACGTTTTTCATTAGAAATATAACAACGGTTTTCTTCATTTCACATGAAGACTTGATTTCTCATTTGATATCCCTCCCTATAAATCTTTTTAATTTTTCTGAATTTTAATCTTCTTTTTGAAATGCAATTTTTGAACTGTTTATCATTAAGTGTCAAAGGAAATATTGTGAAAGCTAAGTCAGTGATTAATAAAACTTAAAATTGTGCAAATTTTATTTTTTTTTTTTTTCAAATTATTTCTCAGTATTACCTGATCTGTATTTAATGTATGGTATAAATTTATTTTTAATGAAGACTTAACTATCATTTAATAGGTAAGTATTAATATTCGAATTATATTTAAATATTATACTATTAATTTTACTTAGTTTTATATGCACATTAATTACAAACTATTTTATTGAATTTAAAAATTGTTCAATAAATAAAAATTATTAGAAATTACAAAATCATATGAAAGAACCAAAATCATCTGTCATTGTCTTAAATCATAACCTCTCGGGCCATTCTAGATTCAGTAATAGTCTATATCAGTGGTAGTCAAATTTTATGCAGTTCAAGCCCGAAAAGGAATTTCACAACCCCAGTCAGACCCTTAGTTATATACCATCGATTTAGTTTATTATTATTATTGTTTTGATTTTTATACAGTTTGTGGTCCCAGTGTAAATTTTTCTAGCTCATAGTTTAAATACTGCTGGTTTATATCGCATATCTTATCAGAGTCCATGATACTTTACTGTTTTCATTATTCCCCCCTCCCCCAACATACATGACCATTCTTAGGAAGCATACTGAAACTGTGTTATCATTATCTCTAGTCCAGCATTACTATTTATTACCTTGGCCTATTAATTATTGTTATGCTATATATATGTTAATCAACAATAATAGAAACTATGGCATCACTTCTGCTTAGTATGTTAGCTGATTTTTTGTTCAGGATTGCCTAGGTCTGCGAGACTAGTTTCTGCATTTTGGAAGCTTGTTACTTATTTTTTTTTTCCCTCAGAGTTTTGATATTCTTGATTAGATTTTTTAAGCTATGTTTATGTTCAAGATGTGTCTACTTCCTTCAGGAGTGAAGGCATAGAACAATTAAGAATTGTCACTTTTTTGGCACATGTGTTTATAATTTGAATGTTATACATGCATTTATTTTAACACTTTGTTTTTTGCCATCCTGTGTTTATTTAGCTAATTTCTAGCATAATATTTCACAAAGTTATATAATAGGAATCCAGCAGTGTGTTTGTAGTGTAATTAAAATGTCAGAAGAGTTTTCTAACACTGTGTATGTTATATAAAAAACAAAAACAAGAATATTTCATTATTAGAATTACTTGATATGTCATTTCAGTTTTATACCAAACGAAAGTTTATCAAAGTAGGTGTTGGCTAAAACTGAATTGCTGTTAAATACTGGCCCTTCAAATCCTATTATCAAGAATTTTTAGTGAAAATATTATGCATTTGTAATAGTAATAGGAAGAAAATCTGCTTTAGGATTATTTAGTATTTTCATGTAACATGTTGATTGAGAGAGGAATTTATTGATATTGAATTTATGCATCAGAAAGTATAAATATGATGTTTTAATTTGGTCACAATATTGTTTTTGGAGAGTGCTTGTTTGTTATGTTATTTATAATATATAATTATCATTGAATATTGTGAAACATCTTTTATAAATACCATTTTATGCATAATCATTTCTCATGCATAAATTTCATTACATTGCATTATGTATATTGTGTATAATCTAATTGTATCCATTATATAACCATGTCTACATTTTTATCACTTTTTAATGTCTCATAGTTTTAACATGTATCTGTTAGGTAACCATCTCGGAAATTTCAGTTAATTAAAAAGTGGCTGTTGTCTGACAATTAGTTTCAGGTTTTGTGTAACTTTCTGCTAGCAATTAATTTGCTGTAGTCTGTAAAGTCAGAGTTGTATGTCATGCTAATGTTAGTTCATAAACAATAATATTGAGAGAAATCTGGGTGAACTGTGTAAGTGTAAAGGTGTTTATATTTTTCATCCATTTCATATGCTGTTAGACATTTTAACATCATTTATTTGAAATTGTTTTGTGCTACATGTAACAGTAACTTCGTCATTTATTAAAAAATATACTATAAAATCTTTTGACTAGTTAGTTCTTTGAATGAATTCTATATTTTGTTTAGGACACTTCAAACGTTTAAAAAAAATTGTGTTGAGCTTTTCATATAATAAAAATAACACATCTGAAAATGTAGCAAACTTATATTACTTTTTAATGGAATATTTAAAAGGTTAAACATGTGATTCTCTAGAACTGAGTATCTGGTTTTCTAATTCTGCTTAATATTATCTATTTTTATTATTATTTTTTTTAATCACATTATGTTTGAAAAGTGTGTTTCGTCAATTTAGATTTGAGTGATTATTAAAAATTTAGTGGAAATTATAGAAATAAAAATATAACAATAATAATGTAAATAACTTTAAAAGCAAGCAAACAAGAATTAATGACTTCTAATTTTTAAATGTACATTCTATAGCAATTCATATTGTTTTGGGTATAAAAATATAAAGCAACCTTACAATAGCTTAGTTTTACAGAGATTACTTGCGAGATGTTTCTTTAATTAAAATAATGTAGATATCTATAAATGTTAAGAATATAAAATTTTCAAAAGAAGTAAGTTTATTGATTCAGATATTTTTTTACCTATTCATAATTTCAGTAAAGGCATCTTGATTTCATTGAGGTTTGTGAATATTTGATTTTTTGTAATCTGATACCAAGTAGGAATGTATTGTTGCCAAAATTATTTCCAGAATGGCCATGACGTTTAAAATTTAGTACACAAAATAATATTTGATAATTATTATATACTTTTTATTAGTCCAGAAGGGGTTTGTCCCTGAAGGACAGTTGTTTTCGCTTTGGCATTTTGCATTGATTCACTATAAATTTCCGATTAATTTTTCAGATTGTTGCCACCAAATATTATCGCCCTGTATTATATTTAAAGAAATTAAATAATGAAGAATCTGCATAAATGTATGTATGTTTCCTGCATTGTGATAAAACAACGGTACCTAAAGCCATCCAATTTTGAATAATGTACATTTCCACCTGAATATGGACGTCTGGAAACCCAGATTTGGAATTTGTTTCATTATCTGTGTTATATTTGTAAAACTTTAACAAATTTTTGATTACCAAACTCAGCAATTTAAAAGTGAGCAGTGGCAACACTCTACAGAAGAAAGAAAGAGAAAAAAAAAAACCTTTTCATCTCCAGCATGACACAAAATGTTAAAAATTTCAGATTTTAAATTAAAGTTCTTTTTTAGTGCTGCTTTCGTTTAGGTTTTTGATTCGTAGTACATGCTCACCATGCTAATTCAACATGATGTAAGTTGTTCTCTTTCCTGAATACTAAAAAAGTCTTAAATTTATAATTATTTGCTATAATGTCTTAAATTTATAATTGTTTGCTCTCATATTACACAAAGGTAAATTTATTCTATTTATTTCTGTTCTGGCTTCCCAGTCATCTAGAAAATCGAAATTTTTCACAAAGAAGCTTAAGGTCGTACTGATCAGTTTTCTATTTAAAAAAAAAAATCCATATTTTAAGTAATAAATTGTAAACAAAAATTATCACTGAAGGGTTACTGTAATCTCTATTTTTTAGGAGAAAGCATTTTTATTCACCTCATATTTAACACAGTTTTATCAACTGAAAGCTGTGTTTTCTACCTATTAGCGAGCTGATAAATGTAACTGCCTTTAAAAATAAATAGTGTAGTCATTACATCTCGTGGATTGTGATAAATAACTGCACTTTCCGACTATCTGCACCCCTACTGAAACCGATGAATTCATTGCGAATTTTAAAGAGAAATGTTTAACTATTTGCATCTATTTCAATGATACATTCAGTTCCTATTCTAAATTCTTTTTTCATACAACACATGCATACTTCTTGAGTTTTTCTGCTGTTGTTCTTCCTATGTATAGAATGATCTGTTTTTATTCATAAAAGCATCAAAGAATTGCACATGCTTATTAACAAAAGCCTAAAATAAGAAGACAAAAAATTCGCATGATGCCTTCAAGGGAAAGGGTCAGATAAACGGGCATTTTTTTTATAAATTTATTTATAAAAAAAATGAAAGTTTATTAAATTTTAGTAAAGAACATCAATACTGACAATAAATATTGTAAGAAGAAAATTTCAAACTAACAGCGCTACAGCTGTGTGAAGTTGACTCTTTTTTTTGTCACACAGGTTGTGGGTTGTTTCAATTATCTGAGATCGAACATCTAAAACTTTTTCATTAAAATATGATGCTGCACAGATTTAGAACCTGAATTTAAAAACAAAAATTTTAAATTCAGAACACCAAAAAAATTGTTTTGAAGAATGTTTATTATTGATTTATAATAGCATAAATAAATAATGCAATAAATTAATGCATATTTGCAAAATTTGAAGTCGATCAGTGAATGTTTGAGTTAGGTTGCATCATATATGAGAAAAAATACAGGAAGGTGGTAGGAAAAAGAAGTACTCATATTATGATCAAGTACATTTACCCATATAATTTTAATAGTAGTGTAATCTGCCTACTATAATGTTGATGTGGAATACCAGAGTCGTTAATATGGCTTCCTGCTCTGCGAAATCACTCATTTTAGCCATTTATTCCTATTTTCCAAGCTGTTCTGGCCTTTTGATGTGCTTTGATTCTAAAGAGACTTTCAGGGCTCCAGTTTTGGTTGACAACATTCAAAATTCAACATTTAATCTTTAGCTGTTAAATGAATTTTTATAAGCAGTAAAAAAAAAAAAAATTCTTCATGACCTTTCCCACTTAAATGAGCGATGTTGTGCAGAATGCCAAATTTGAGATTTCACTGAAGGTGAAAACTTTATTATGCAGTCCACTGCTAAATAAAACATTGAAACTCCCATGGAGGTATCATAATGTGCAGTAACACTGCAAATGTGTTCAGACAAGTACAAAGCTGTTTTGGGGAATACTGCATGCATCCTCCCAAACAGCACATGAATAATCACAAAGTACCTAAGTAGAGTTGCGAACACTCCCAATTTTCAACTGTATTCCCACCAACCTGATTTACAACATTTCTGCTGACATTCTGTTAAAATTTTTCATAGTTTTTATGTAGCTTAACTTAATATTTCATTATTTGCACCTAGAAAAGTGATTTTGGGATTTGAAAGCGCTAGATTCTCTGTGTGTGATAGTGCTTCTTTCTCTAGATTAAAAGAGAACCAAAGTCATTTCATGACTGAGACATTATGGTGTGGTTTTGCTTTATGTGTAAGAGCACATTTGTCCGAAAATTCTTTGCTTCAGTTCTCCAATGAGCATCAAGTGCTGCTGTGGGTATTTATTAGCTTATGAGAACAAAGCAAGATCAAGGTTGTTATTTTGTTTCACTGCTAATTGCTCTGATTTTAAGAAATTCCGATCCTTTGTCTTATTATGTCTGTGAAAAAGGTAAAATACTCATGTATTAAAATTGCAACCAGATGACCTGTTATTTCGTAAAAAAAAATAATACATTTGCTGTGTGTATTGTTTGTTATTTTGATTTTATTACTTCACATGTTGGAAGGACCGATGTTCTTAAATGTGCATGCACAGGGACACCATGAGTAATATAGAAAAAATTAATTTTTCTCTAGATACAAAGGACCAAAAAGTTATTAAAGAAGAATACCCGTTCTATGTCTTACTGGAGCACAACCTGTCACTGAATGCATCAAATCATGCTGTAGCTTTATTTAGAAAAATGATCCTTGATAGTGAAATCACTAAGAAAACTCAAATGCAAAGACAAAATCAGTGGAAATTGTTAAAGAAATGAGTATGGGAAATAAATTTTCGGTTATTTATTGCATTAAAATAGCTCCATTCTGCCTCTACAGATGAAAGCAATAATACCAATGCAAAACTGCATCTAATTAATTTAACTGTATCTTCTTTTTTTTAATCCAGCGTTCAGAAATGGAGTGTAGTTTACTTTCTGCCCCGACGTTAGAAGGAGATTTGACAGGCTTTAATATAGCACAGCTAATTTTTAAAACTTTAAAATAAAAGTCATAGAATTTGGTGTCGACAATGCAACAGTAATGGTAGGTTCGAAGACTGGACTTGCATTAAAAAAAAAAAATCAGATTTGCAAATTATGAGGTTCACCTGTGAGCTTAAAAAGGTGCAGTTTCTTCACAAATAAGTGTGGATGAATACATTGTTGATATTTATTATTATCTTGGAAAAAAGCCTCTAAAAGGAAGGAAAAATTGAAACAATTCCAACAGCTGCATAATACTGAAATAAGAAAAATATTTAAACATATATGTGGATACTGCTTATCTTTAGAGAAAAGTTGATCTAGCATCTTCAATCAATGGAACCCACTTTTTGAGAAGAAGCAAATGCTTCTATAGTTAAGATAAAAGGCTGTATTGAAAATTATACAATATCTTAAGGAAATGGAGATGTAGTTACTACTATCACTGTAAAAAATAGATGTGGTTAAAAATAAAGTAATTTCTGCACCTGTGAGCAATTTTATTGGCAATTCTTAAAATAATACTAGAAAAAATATAAATGTAAAGCTAATACAAAGTTCTCTCAAAATAAAAATATTGCTCAACAAGGGAAACATTTTTGGATTACTGTAAGTTGTTTATCTTGTGAAGAACAAATATTAATGTTATCTTCAAACCTTAATGAAGCTTTTTCCTTTTTTTCATCATTCAATGTTCTTAACACAATTCTACATTAATTCATGTTTTGCATCAATGATCAGTCAACTGGTTAAAGCCATTTTATCAAAGTTTGTAAAACCAGACTTTATTTTATCTCCTAATTTTATATATCTTGTGATTTATGGTAAAATAGAAAATCAGAAAAAAAAGATGAAAATTTTGTAATAGGAGCTGCAACTAACTAGCTAAAGAACTTTCAGAGGAAGACAAAAATAAGTTTTATTTCCATGTACGAAGGTACTTCTGCCACGTATGTGATTATATACCACATAAACTTCCAGTCAACAATGAAGTGATTTTACATGCTAAAGTTTCAGATGTTTCTAACAAACACATCTTTTTCTGATATAAGATATTTTTTGAACAGATTTCCAGCCTAACTTCATTTAGTTTTGAAAGATTGTATTGATATTGCAACTGATAAACTGCAGTCACACTTTTGTACTTAACAATGAGAAAAATTGTAAAACTAACAAGTATTCAAGCCCAATAATTGGATAGAGAGTTTGCCATCCTGACAATTTCCAATAGTAAAGCAGAGTGCAAGAGGATTTTCAGTGTTACTAAAACTAGGACTAAATTTAGATCCAGTATTAATAATGACACATCAAAGAAACTTTTATTAGTTAAAGCAGGCCTAGGTGGCAATTGCTAAGAATAAAATTACGAAGTTTCTCTCTTAATGAAAGCAAAATCTGCCATTGGTCGTAACATTTCTCTGAAAACTAATTAAAATGTTATTTTCTATTAAAAGGTACAAATAAGGTTTTTTTACATGTAAGTATTTTTGTACTATTTGAATTCAAGAATTGGTAACTGAACTTTCAGATATTAATTAGTCACTATTTTTACGTAAAAATTTATTATTTCATTTAAACTAATTTTTATTGGATATTAATTAGTTACTGTTTAAAGTCAATTCATTATTTAAAAAAATTATATATATATATACAGGGTGTACTGTAAATGTTGCGACAAACTTCTAGGATAGGAACGGCACATCATAAGGATTAAGAATTGCATAGGAAACTATACACAGAAATGTCAGGGGTGAGTGGTAGCAGAGGTAGATGATGGGAAAAGAAGCAAGAGTGATTAATTTCAAACATTTATTGGACACAAATACAAATAATGTACAACAGATGCTCGAAGTTTGTACCATCAAATTTCAAACATACCTGACACCGATGGACCATTTGATCTTTCTGGAGCAAGTTCTTCCTGATTTGCTTAAACGTTGTTCCACCAAATGTGATTCCAACATGATGGGGCCCCTGCTAATTTTGGACTGGATGTTCGTAGCCATTTGAACAGATCATTCCAGCATCAATGGATTGGGCATGGTGGGCCAGTTCCCTGGCCCCCATGCTCACTGGATTTATCGAACCTTGATTTCTTTTTGTGGGAAGCCATCAAAAGTGTGATGTATCACGATCCTGTTGTGTCTGAAATGGATCCGTCAGTGTCAGGCATGTTTGGCATCTGATGGTACAAGCTTTGAGCATCTGTTGCAACATTCAAGCTGTCGTATACCATTTGTATTCATGTCCATAAATGTTTCAAATTAATCACTCTTGTTTCTTTTCCCATCTTCTACCTCTGCTACCAGTTACCAGACATTTTCGGGCATGGATTCCTACGCAATTCTTGACCCTGCATCCAAACTGGATCTTACAGCATGGCAATCCACAGATACATAGGTTCATAGTCACTATCATGGGAAAATCAGCATTCTTTAAAATAAATTCATGAATTGATTTCCTCAGTTTTGGGATTTTTAAATCATCGAACTGTCAGTTTTCTGTGAGCTAAATTATAATTACTGTATTGCAAATGAAAGAATTATTTCATTCATTTGTTTTATTTAAACACAGGTTATGCAGTTTAAAAATATGCATACATTTATCTCTCTATAGCAAAATTAAACATTATTAATTTTTATACACCCAAACATGCATGCCATTTGTGTTCCAAATAAAATAACAAAATATAATTTTTTTTTATTCATATTACTGTTATCACTTTTAATTTAAACCACAGTAGGATTTTAAAATTAAAAAACATCCCAAAAATATTTAAAATTGCTGTAATTTTAAACATTGCATTTATACTTTTATTCCATACTGCTGTGTAAAATGTCATAACATAAGTATATTGTCACCCTGAGGTAATGAAAATTAAAATCATGCACTTAAAACTACATTAGTTTACATTTATATCGCAGCTTTTATGAGCAGATAGGTACAGGTACAAGTTCAAGCAAGGTTGGCACCAGTACATCCATCTAGATATATTAGGTCATCAAGACTTGCTACTGCTAAACTTCTGTCCCACATTGTTAAACTTCTCAAAAGTGTTTCAGATCAATATGTATTTTGATAGCACGCTTGCCACACAAACACAATATGCTTACAAACATCCATGCTTTCTGCAGGATTTGAATTCAGCCCTTTCAGTACAGCAGTCAGCATTACTAACCACTATCTGGGTAGCTTCATGGACAGTTACCAGAAAAAAAAACTAAAGCATATTTTCAATTTTCATTGTTAGTTGGTTAGTTTCATTATACTATGGGCCACAAGTGGCTGAGTCTGTACAATCACTGAACACTCGTAGTTCCGGCTGGTTTGGCCTGCAGTGAACAAGTTAACCATGAGTGTTTCCCATGTGTAACATAAATATCAGTCAACTTACTTTAGAAAGTCCTCCTTGAAGGCAGGCAACACTTCGACAAAATCAATTATCCAGTATACTAAACATTTATAACATACATGCCAACTAATTCCTGCAATGTGTAGAAAAATGGCTTTTGAAATACTTAGAGATTTTAACAATCTATAATGTTCCAGAACACTATGGAGTTTGTAGCAAAGATTTTGTTTTATAAAATAATTAAACAAAAAAGTAAAAATGCTGGTATACTGATATATGAAGGATATAAGTTTTTAATTTTTTCAGGTTTTGCAGATGCAAATAGAGGTTGTCAGATAGCTCCATCAGTATGAACAACTGTTACTGTTAGTCTTTATTAAATGTTTTTATGCATTTCTTTTTTCATATATAAATGCCTGAACCAATTTTAAAAGTTGTTATTTACTCCTGTATAAGTAAAAGCAGAAACTCTTCCTGAAAATTCTAGCACACTTTTTTTTTTATGATGTTCAGTTCACCAGAAAAACAGGTAGAAAATTTTTCACCAAAAAATTTTTGTGAATAATCATCTGGGCTCTGTAATTTGAACAGCATACTCTATATAACTTACTAAAAGAAATTAAGCATAATTTCTGACCTAACAGAATGCAGATGTGTCTGCTTTCTTTCTCACAGAACTGGAACTAATTTATTTCATAAGCTAACTTTCTTGCTGCTAAATTTTAAAAGCAATGTTTTCCTGCTTCTATTCCTTCCAAGGACAATTTTCACTTATTTCAAAAAGACTGCATTTGAATTGGGGGGGGGGAGAGATGTGAGAGGCTTGGTTCATTTGATATGTCAAAGCATGCTTTAGCTATCTGCCTAAGGGAAATAATGCATTTGTGGAAGACTTTCTAAAGACAAATGGCCTTGTCTCCATGTTAGACATTAGGATAACAAGGAAAATGCATATACAGCAAGCCCTTTAGCCTGGAATTGAATCAAGTTCAAATTAACAGTGTTCAGTGATTTTACTGCTTGGCCATTGGTTAGCATGTGTATGAGAAATAGGACAACAATTTGATGAAATATATCTTCAAAAAATAACAGCACTATATACATACTATAGGATCAATATGTTTTGTTGGCATTCAACCGTATTAAACAACATAAAAATTTTCTGATTAAATACAGATTTTTAAAGTGAATCACATTTTTTAACACAAAAAGAACTGTAAAAGTAGCAGTAAAAAAAAAAGGGAAAGGATGATCCCAAAAAGTCCTAGAAATTCAAACAGAACATCAAAAGAAGAAGACTTGGTGGCTAAAGTACACTCATCCCATCTACGACCCAAATTCAAAGAACATATCGTACAACCATTGCAAAAAGTAGATGTTTTTATTAACTGTGAGAAAATTGAAGCTATTGTGAACTCTGGAAAGCAGATAATGATCACTCATTCTAGATTTAGAAGACAGAGAAGAAAGTAAAATCTTGCTAACCTCTGCTTTCGAAGGTGAAAACTTGCAGATTCTATTCGTCAAAGTACAAACAGACGAGAACGTAGTATCCTCCCTGCCAACGCTTTTGGAGGAAAAAACCAAAGGGGAGAAGGCGACCGCTCACATAAACACGGGTCATGGTCGTAGATGGGATGAGTGAGTTTCCATCTGCCGAAAACCTGTGTGAAGAGCAGTCAACCTGTCCATCGTTGAGAGAGGCATGGAAATTAGCTGTAGAAAAGAAGAGAAATTATTTATTTATTGGTCATCTTTTACATAACCAAGAAAAAATATTAGGACAGACTGTTTTCCAGTTAATGTTTCCTCTGAGTAGAAATATACAAGTGCTGGAATTAGCACATAGTTCCATTTTTGGATCACATCTTGGAATAAGGAAAACAAAGGAAATATTTATTTTTTTGGCCTGGATTAGTGCACGATGTCGAAACCTTTTGTAAAACATGCAAAAATTGTCAGTTCAGCAAAGAAATCAGACAAGATTCCCATCACACCTGTCAGAAGACCAGAATTATCTTTCGAAGTAGTGAACATTGATGTAATTGGACCTAGTGAACCTCCTTTCACTAGAAAATATAAATATGTGTTGTGCCTGACTGATCAACATTCCCAGTGGCCACAAGCAATTTCACTAAGAAGCTTGAAAGCAAAAGGCACTTGCGACGCACTTTTGAAGATTTTTATGAGAACAGGAATCATTAATACAATAGCTAGTGACAACAGAAGTAACTTTGCTTCAAAATTAACTAAAGACTTTCTAAAAAGACTAGGTTTACAACTAAGGTTCTCTACAGTTGCTTGCAGTGCTTCAAATGGATTGGTAGAAAGATGGAACAAGTCCCTCAAGGAAATGTTACATTATGTCATCAGGACTGATTCTTCGAATTGGGATAAGCACAACCCATACTTGCTCTTTGCTTATCGGGAAGTACTGAACTACACCACTGCAATCTCACCATTTCAGCTGATTTACTGAAGACATCCTTTAGCAGTATTGAAATCTTCAGGGTCAGGAGAAATACTTATGCCATCTAACCAGGCCATTCCTAGCAGGGGTGCAGCATATAAAAGCATGCGAGTGGCCGAAATCTCGTGATACCACGCCCAAATATTTTAAATTCATTGTAAGTACTTGTCATATGTAAGTACTTAGTGAGTATAAAATAAAAATTGATTTAATCATTGAGCATTTTTTTTAAATTTGCAATCTTAGGAAAGTATGCAGGCAGCCAATGGCCTAGGAATGACCTTGCCAGTGAATCGGCAGTGGATTATTTACAGCATTTAAAAAGTAAGGTTGGAAGAAGCAGCCAAACAAGCAATTTAATTGCAAGTGAGAAACAACAAAAATATGCTGACTATTTTAACCAAAGATCAATACCAAAAACTTTCAAAATCAGGGAACAAGTCTATTTACTCATCACAGATTCAAATAACAAACTCTTTGCACGTTGGACTCGACCAGGAGAAATAGTAAACCACTGTCCACCTCATTCCTATAAGGTAAAACTGCCCAACAGAAAGATCAAGCATGTTCATTCAAATAAAATTTGAAAATTTCAAGGTAGCGTCAATCCAGTTGGACTGATATTTGAAAATGAACAAGAAATTATAACTTTGCCAAAAAAAGATCTCTCAAGCCTCCTGGAAGATTTAAAACCAGATGCAAATCTGAATTTAGAAAATTTAAATCAATAGTAAAGAAGAAAATGAATCACTCTTATCAATCAACACCAAGCACTATTCACCAGAAAGCTGAAAATAGCCAAAGTTGAAGCCCATAAAATTAGACCAATACCCAATATGGAGAGGAAGAAACCTTATATCTACAGGATCCCTGAAGCATTCAAAACCAAGATCAATGAAGAAGTAGAAGAATTATTGAAATCAAGGCTTATAGAAGAAAGCAATGCAGAAATAGCTCACCCGGTAGTTTGCATAAGCAAGAAAGGTGGAAATATTAGGTGTTTAGACTATTGAGCATCGAATGCAGTGACGAAGCCGGACGATTTTTCTATGCAAAATGCCATTGATTTAATGTACAGTATAACAAGAGCAAATGTCATAACAACATTGGATTTACTGAAAGGATATTGGGCTATACTGATGGAAGAACAAAATAAAGAATACACATCCTTCAAAGCTCATCAAAGTCAGTATCAGTTTAAATGTGGCCTATGGAACACAGCAGCAACTTTTTAGAGAGTAATGAATAATGCTCTGAAAGAATTTCAACAATTTTCAAGAGCCTATATTGATGACATAACTATATTTTCCACTGATTTCAACACTCATCTCCAAAGATCTAGATCAAGTTTTTACCAAACTAGAGTCACTTGGATTTACTGTCAATTTGAAGAAATGTTCTTTTGCAAAACCACAAATTAAATATTTAGGGCACATTATCGGATCGAGGAAACATCAACCAGATTCTGAGAAAATAGAGGCAATCAAGAAACTGGAAATGGCAAAAATTGAAGCCATATCTCAAAATCCTGTTAGGATTATGTAATTATTATCAGGATTGCATCCCGGGGTATGCAGAGATCGCCTACCCATCCATGGAACTCATAAAAATAAACAACTGGAAATACTTGAATGGAAAGAAATTCATAAGTCAGCATTTCAACAACTGAAACAGCGATTAGCGATGTCAATGGAACTGATCATCCCAACACCACAGGATTCGTTTGTCATTCATTCGGATGCATCTCAAATTGGAATATGTGCATGTTTGTCACAACAAAGGGGAGAGAAATAATTTCCCGTAAGCTTACACCATAGTATGGGCATTGAAAAAATTTGAACCATGGATATTCGGTTCATCTGTGAAAATTGTGACCGATCATAATCCACTAGCACTTATAGTGAGAAATGCTCTACAATCATCCAAATTGCAATGATGGGCCATAGCATTGCAGAAATACAATCTGGAAATAGAACATTGCCAATGCATTATCCAGACTTTCCACCCGTGAACTTTGAATATTACTTACTGTTCATATTCATCAACATTTAATATAATTAATGATTAGACCATTTTTCTTTGCTTTTCTTAATAATCTTACAATTTTGTGCAAATAAGATATTTATATAATTTGAAACAAAAGGGAAAAATTTATTGGGTAGCACATATTTAAGGTAAGTGGTAAATTTGGATATTTTTTCTAGGAGAATTGTGTTGCAACATCATTAACTAAGAAAAACTTTAATAGAATCTGTTTTACAGGAAAAGATTTTCTGTGCAATGAAAATTTTCTTATTATTTCATATAACTGAAGAGAGTAGAATTATATATGCTTGTTTAAGTAATCTGAATAGAGAAATTTTGATAATGTTTTATTAATGATCTTCATATGTAAAAGTATGAAGCTAAATTTTACTTTCATTATTGGAGTAATACTAGCATGGAAATATTTTAACATGTTTATAAAGAATTTAAACTTGTTTCTTTTGTAAAAAATTAAGAAATAGTTATAAGAATAACAACATTTGGAACCATTAGGTTAAGTTAAAAAAAAATATATTTTGTATGTTTATATAGTAAATTGTTGTGTAATTATAGGTATTTCATTGCTAATATTATTGAGTTATTAGTTGAGATTTGAATTTTAGTGTAAAATGTTTAAATGCAAATGTAGATTCCCCCCCCCCCCACTGATCACAAACAGTTGCTAGATTTTAGTTTTCAGATTAATGATTGATTTGTGAACAACATCAATCTTATGTCGGGGGTGTAGTATCTGGTGACTGTTTGGTGATCAACAAAGTGTACTTGGCACGTTTCACCTTTTCTCCCAAAAAGGGTTGCTATATTTAGAAGAGCTGAATATTAGACGCAGAGGTGCAATGTGCCCGATTATTTTATGTTGTAGGAACGATGAACTGCTCTGAGTTAAATTTATATGCCTTCATATGATTCTAATAAATGTTTTGTTTCGTCTTGTCAAACGGTGCCTTCTTAACCACAAAGCCTTACACATACATTACTTTTTTAAATAAGGTTCAGCTTTTATTCATATTCTTATAGCATTATTTATTTTTTAAAAATACTTAGCTGACACTCTTCATACTGATAAAAAAAATATGAACAAGGAAAAAAAAATTTCGGTGCTTTCACATCATATGCAATAGCAGAAAATGCTTTGCTATCCATGCATGAATCCATACATGAAAACATGTCAAATATTTTTCCAATTTGCTCATAGTTAAAATGAAAGTTAAATAGGCAAAGTCAGATACAAAGTTAAATATGCTTAAAGCAGCATTGCCATCCATGAAGAAACAAAAAATAGAAGTTACAATCACTTGTATTATTTTGCTCAAGCAATTTTGCCAACTTAAATTAAGGAACAGTAATATGACACATCAATGATTAAAAGTATTTAATTTTCAACAATAAGAATTTATTATAACTTACTTTTAGTACAAATAATACTTTGAAATCAAATTATACAACTATAAATTTTCTCTTAATATTGTCAAAATCAATCCCTAAATAACATTCAAATGTTCAAAAAAATTTTCTTTCATAGAAATAATCATTACGCCAGTATTTTGAATTATTTTTTGCACTTTTCAAAATACTACTCAGCCTACAGCATTGTAACCAAAACCTTACTTTCATATGATTAAAAACAAAAAGCTGCATTTAAATACAGTATTTTTACTCTGATTATGTATTTTCAGATATAAAATGACTTTATTGATATACAGATATTAACATACAATATTATTATGTGAAAGGTTTACTGTTTCACTTTCTTTTAGTACAGGGGATAATTCCAATTTTTTTTTTTACTTTGTATTTTTTTTTTTTTTTTAACTTTTGTAACATAGAAAATCCAAATGGTTAAATAATCAAATGTATATAATAACAATTCAAATACAAATATTATATCAATTCAATAAATATATTCTGAAAGATAAAATATACATATTTTGATGCTTAAATATATGAAATGCATCATTTAGACATTATTAGATATAAAAGTTTTATCCTCTGTATTTGGTAATTGCCAAATACTTTTAATTTCAGATATTCTTTTAGTTCCCGTAAGAATCTGAGGAAACGATACAGAAAGATCAAATGTTAAACCACAGATATAAGGGGAAAAAATATATAAGTGAATGTTAAAGTCACTTAAATTAAACAAATATGTCGACAGCAGATGATTTTTCTGTAGTCGAGTTATCAATAAAAGATGTCAGATTTGTCATTTAGTAGCTGTAGAATGCAAATGTTTATAAAAATGATGAATTAAATGTATCAAATAGATGTCTTGTTAAAAATCAAAATAAATAAATAAAGACCAAAATACTGCACAGAAATGCACATATATGTATAATGTACTACTATGAGATATATACAGCAGTGGCAACTTGCAGATGGATGCAACTGACAAAAGTCTCACTTTAGGATAACAACACTTGGCAGCTTTTCACACTTACCAAGAAAATATTTTATGTTGCTATTGCTAAAGGGAAAATACACATTTTCCCTATTTTCTTGCGTACAAACAACATTTTCTACTGCTAAAAAAAATGTATGACGCAGAACTGGCAATATTTTGGCATTTTATGGCAACTACATGTTAAGTTTTTAAATATAAGGGATAAAAAAATCATAACGATGATACTATTAAACTATTCTTTCACTAATATAAAGCAACAATAAAAAAAAAAACATTTATGTTTCCTACCAGCCATTTAACAGTCAATTCACTTTAAATTGGTTTCAATTTAAAATAATTTCACTTCATATCTGCATGCAAACTAACTGCTTTGAAATGCAGAATAAACTGATAATGTGTATTTTTAAAAATGCAATTTATTTTTTTTCCTACTTACTATTAATACAATAAAACAATCCTATGAATAATAATGCAAAAACTTCAAAACTCACTTTTCTATATTAAATAATCTTTTAATATATTTATTACTATTATGAAACTAAAAATTTTATTTTGTTATATTTCTTATATTTAAAAAGTAGCTTTTCAA
>KK113639.1:2132-14976 GCA_000611955.2 Stegodyphus mimosarum | reverse complement strand
TTAGAAAATTGAATCTCTTTTCACATATATAAAAAGTAAATATAGTTTTTCCAATGACAGACTACACAATTAAAAATATCTATGGCACAAAACCGTGATATGGCAAAAACACTATGAATTTTCAAAATAAATAAAACATATTATTAATGATATAAAAATATATTATTTAAATTAGAGTAACAAACCTAACATTACACACTTAATGCAAGAAATATTAAATTTTGTCTTCACCACATATCAGTAATATGTGCTCATTAAATACTCAGTAGAAGAATATAAGCAAACAAATTACTATGAAATCTTCTCAAATCAGAAACCTGTTACTTGAAAGGCTGATTAGTATGGTTTTACTATTATTTGCAGTATTTCTTTTCCTTTATTATTATTTTAGTCCTGCTACATTCGTAAATTCACTAGCCTGTTTAAAAAAGACTTCTTCAATTTTGATGAATGTTCATCCAATTTTTCAGGAAACTGAAGGTAATACACCTCTGGATGATTTTCTTTAAACTAAAAAAGAAAATTAGAATTACTACACTGATTATGGATTAAAGCATTCTTTGAATGTTTCAAATATTTCTAATTTGATAAATTAAAAATAATAATAATAATGAAATCTGTACACAATGTGTACAAAAGTCCTTCCTTAGCCGGGCTGAATTTCCACAACTGATGGTCATATATATATACTTCCAATTACAAAAATGTTTTGATACTTTTGCTGCCAAAGCTAATATGGTGCATCCATTCACACATGCCAAGATACTACCTGTCTTTTCATGCTTTTAAATTCTTTTCTGCTGCTTTATTATTTAAATATGGCTGTAACAGATTACTTATAGCACAGTGAGCATACTCGTGCGAAATAAATTCAAACAAATATACTTGTAGTTAGCATTTAAAGTAATATTTTTGTTCCCCATACCATTTGAGAGATAATTCAGAAGTAGATAAATAATACTCATCCAATTTGTGCATTATGCAGGACTATTGCATCAGCAATATATATTTTCCATATAATATTTCTTAAGTGAATAAATAAAAAAAGAGAGAGAGAGATTTTGCATTAGTTTGTTAACATTTAGTTACTGTATCTACATTTTGAGAAATAAGCTAAGGCAATACTCATACTCGATGATTTAGGTAAGGCAATCAGTAATGAGTTATCTAAAGCTGGAAAGTACACTAAGTTGGGAAACTATGAATATTCATGTAGGTGGCAGCAAACATGTTAAATAATGCAAACATTCATGTTTTGGGATTTTAAAATTTTAAAATACCAATTTTGTTAAAAATTACAAAATCTAACATTTTATAACAGAGGTTCTCAACTAGAACAGAAATTTTCCATGGGAAGAAGAGTTTCAGAATTTCATAGTTTGAGGAAAGGAATGCAGTCAGCCTTTTATTCAGCTGTTCAGTACTTTTTATAAACATCAAAAGCTACTTTTATCCAAGTTTTGGTATTTATCAACATTTTCTACATTTTTTGTTTAGTTCATAAAACACATTAAAAATAATCTAGATCTAAATAAATGTTCATATGTGTTTTTCGAGTTTGAGAATAAAGGGTGAAATGGTCTTCTAGCTATGGTAAAAGGGATGCATGGGGCAAAATACATAGAGAACCACTCTTTTATACATTCCAGTCCCTATACGTATATCTAGGAAAATTTTGTACTTCTTATAAAAAAATAAAACACAAAATGTTTGACTTCTGTATGACAAAAACTGACTGATAAATTTGATAATTAAATTTGTGATTATGTAGAGGGACCATATACAAAAATGAAGAATAAAATGTTTGAATTTATACTTAGCTAAAAATGAAATAATGTTTAGAAAAGGTTTCTGATGTTAAATAGATTAAGTGATGACCAATTCTATGCAGATTTTTGTGAAAATTATTCATCAATGTAATTTTTATTAAAAAACTGGGGATCTTATTAACATCTTATAGAATTCATATTCTAGAAAATATTGGCAGGCTTCAGAAGTGGCATAAAGCGAGATCATAACATTATTTGCATTAATTAAAATGGGAAACTATCTGTAATTTAAATTTTTTATGATTACCAGATTACAGTTCTAAAGTGATAAACTCAATTACATACTCATGCAACACTGATAACATAACACTGATAACATATTTTTAAACTTTGAAAACTTACAAATTACTAGAACTAAATTTCTTTTGGCATACCAAATGTAACAAAATTATAAATAAAGACATTAAAAAAATTCAAAAGAATATCATTGAATGGCATTTAAGAGGGAAAATCGGCCTTGAATTTTTCTAATATATTTAATAACTGACTCCTCAATGGAAATTGAAAATGACATCAAATATCACAAATTTCAAATTAAATATAATTTTTTATTGTATGAGAGTTGAACTTTTTTGGTTTTATTTTTTATAACATGTACAAATTTTTTCTAAATATAAATATAGGGATTGGAAGAATGTATAAAAAATGAGATCTCATAATTTTAACAAAATTTATTTTGCTGCATTTAAAAATGTCAGAACATAAATATTTGCATCATTTAAAACATTTTTGGACACTTAAGTATTAATGTAACCACCTTAGCACAATATGGCTTGCGTTATTCTTCTCCCGTAATTTTTTGGCCTAATTTCATAATTTTTTTATAGTGCTCTTCCCAAATACACAGCAATATGTTTTCATTTGATAAAACAGCAGAGAATAACACAAACATCGCATAAACTTCAGCAACAATGATTTGTTATCACAACCAGAGTTGTCAGATTTTCAGAATATGTGAAGCTTTGGCAACCATGTGCATAACGATGCTCATTACAATCTTTCAGTCAAGCAATATCAACATTTTCAAATGCACTCTTTTTGTTGTATTTCAAGTTCCAATGGTTTCTTAAAAAAAAAATAAAAAAAAAAAAAAAAAAAAAAAAAAAAAAAAAGCCTTAATTTAAGTATGTGCTTGGGAAATTCACCAGCAATGGAAGAAACTGCAATAAAATTTCTGCAGGAATACAGAATTCTGCAGCAAAATCTCTAAAAGTAACAAGAAGAAAATGTGTGGTAGATAGCGAGTTTTGTTTGAAAGTTTGCTTGGTCTCTGCAATTCTCTTATGCTTTTTTAACTGAAGACAAATTGCTGTGTGCTTGGGAGAAAAAATAGAGAAAAAAAATTGCAGGAAAATTTAGTAAAGAATGTAATTTTTTTTTTTTAAAGTTTGATGTCATCAATAATTAAAATTTGGATTTTACATTGTTAAAATATGTTTTCTTTTCATATGTTGATAATGCCTGAAAACTTATAATAAATATCAATAGTTTATGAATCTTTCCTGAAAAAAGTGAAAATCACCAACTTGCACCTAAAAAATAACTTTCATCTCTTCATCAGTAAAAATTGAAAAATTATGCAAAGATGGTTAATAAGTACCTTTTAAGTGCCTGTGGTAGCCTCGGGCTGAGGTGATTTACGGCTCGCAATTGTTCAACGCTTTGATGTATTAGCAGTGGAAATTTGCTTGTGGCAACATCTACGGGTCGAATCAGAAGTGCTGTGGTAAGAGGTTGCTTGGCTTCAAGGTTAAAACTTTAATCTTTTTCATATGAATGGAATCCTCTACCGCTAGAGCAAAAGAGTTCTTGTGTACTAGATTCAAGAATTTTGACTCCTTCAAATTTGAGAGAATTCAGTAGTTTTGCAGACACTATATACCCTCAACCAGCATCTGTATGTAAATAAGAAGTGATGAATTGTTGTCATGTTTTGAGCCCTGAGTTGATGTGATTAATCAACATTTGCATTTATGGGCTGTTTAGCTCTATTTGTTAGGTGTGGCTAGTTGGGCCCATTGAACACTTGTAGAATGAGGTTCTATGGGTGGCCAAGTGACGAATTTCATCAGTCTTTCCCCAGGTGTAAGGTGAAAGGAGGTGTGTATTCTTGTCAAATGTAAAAGAGGACCACTGTGGTAACACTAGGGCTGTGGTTATTTATTACTTACAGTAGTTCGATACTTTGGTTTTTAGCAGAGGCTTACTTGTGGTGACATCTATGGGCCGAATCAGAAGCATGTTACGACAGGCTGCTTGGCCTCGAGGATAGAACTTGAGTCCATTTCATGTAAGTGGAATCCTCTAAAATTAGGGCAAAAGAGTTCTTGTGCATTAGATAAAAGAATTCTTACCCATTCAAATTTGCAAGGGTTAAGTGGCTCTGCAGATGCCATATATCCATTTTTGTAACTAGAAGTATATATCTATAATCAAAACTACGAAAATAATGTCCAGGTACGGAATTTTGTAGGTACAATATATGCAATATAATATGAGCACATTTATTAAAATGAATACATATATACAATACACATACAATGAACACACAAATATTCTTTCAATGCAGTCAGCCAGCCTAATTCCGTATTTTCATTCACCACTCTTTCTTGAAGAGTTTTAACTTCATAAGGTAAATCAACCAGCTTATTATTTTCAAAATTGCAATCTAATAGTTAATAAATTTATAGCTTTAACTAAGGGGGTAGCCAGAATTTCTTTACCCTCCAGTAGAATTTCTGCTTCTTAGAAGTAAAAGCATTGGCAAACACTTTAAGAATATCTTCCTTCCTGCTTGTTTTCAATATGCATATATATATTTAAACTGTGAACTTAGAAATAAGTATAATCAACTGCAATAATGTCTAAAACAGAGACTAAATATCTTTAGTTCTATTCTGAACACTAATTTGTGATATATTACCAACTGCACAGATAGGAAAGAAATAATCAGCTCAGCAAACTCCACAAAAATTAACCAGCTCTTTACATAGCTTGTTGAACAATGAGTCACATTTAAATTTTTCAACTTTTTTCATAGCATCAATAATAATCATAAGTAAATTTTCGCTTGTGTATGGTGTTATGTTTCAACTTGTACAACTGCATATTATTTCTGATTATTGGGTGATTGTGGATGTTAAACCAACCATCTACACTGCTGGCCACCGTAAATGCAACACCCTGACGGAAGCATGCAAATAACATGAAATTTACAATATGCATTAGCGGAGGTGAGATATGCAAAGGATTAGAATTTCAGTGCAGACACACATCATGCGCACCTGTAGCGCCACTTCAAAGTGCTATTTAAGGCTTGGAGTTTCTGACGATTTCAAGTTCGGCAATTATGTTTTTCTTGTAGTTTTCTTCAAAAAAACGATCAATTATGCCTCGTAGTAAACAGCGATCATAATTGATCAAGTATCCGAGTTTGATAGAGAAAGGATAGTGGCCTACTGAGAGTGTGGATTATCTTTCAGGGAAATCGGTAGTCGTGTTGGATGAAACCAAACAACTGTAATGTGGATATGTGACCATTGGATGCATTAGGGTACGATGGACCGACGTGTTCGATCGCATCCACCTCAGTGCACCACTTCACATGATGACAGAAACATTGTGCCAATGGCCATGATGGATCGCTCAGTCACATCACGAACCATAGCAAAGCATATTCAGTCTGTAATGCATCATCCAGTGTCTGTGTGTACCATTCAACGCCATTTACAGCAGAGTGGTCTGTCCGCAAGACATCCACTGCTTCGTCTACCCCTGACGCAGAACCACAGACGTCTCTGCCGCCAATGGTGCGATAAAAGAAGGATGTGAATCGCAGAATGGAATGAAATTGTCTTTACTGATAAATCACACTTCTGTCTGCAACACCACAATGGTCGAATTCGAGTCTGGAGACACCGTGGAGAGAGGATGCTGAACAGCTGAGTTATACACCACCACACTGGTCCTGCACTGGGTATTATGGTATGGGGTGGTATTGGATATCACTCTTGCACTTCTCTAGTACGCATTGCCAGTACTTTAAACAGCCAGCGCTACATCTCCGAGGTGTTGAAGCCAGTTGTTCTTCCTTACCTTCAGGGCCTGCCCACAGCCCTATTTCAACAAGATAATGCACGACCACATGCGGCACGCATTCGAAAAAGGTTCTTCGTCAATCGCCAGATTGAATTGCTTCCCTGGCCGGCTTGGTCTCCAGATCGTTCGCCGATAGAAAACATGTGGTCCATGGTTGCTGAACGACTGACCCAGATTATATCCCAAGGTGCCACACCAGATCAACTTTGGCAACGTGTGGAAGCTGCACCCCAAGAACACATCCAAAGTCTCTTTGAAATCAATGCCAAGGCGTGTGGCAGTGGTGATCTCCAACAATGGCGGCTATTCTGGCTACTGATTCTGGAAGGAACCACACTTCACAGAAATCTATAAATTTAATCATTTGATACTTGGTCAACATATTATCTACTAAATAAATTTTGTTGTGATATATCTTGTCTTTCTTGGTATTGCAGTTTGGGTGGCCAGTAGTGTAGCATCATACATACTCTTTGATTAATTAAAATACTACTGCATTTTTCTATTTGTTCTTCATATGTATCATTTACTGATTTGGTTTGGTTTACTTAATTATGGCAAAACACTCAAAGGGTGTCTGCCTAAGGGGATGAATGCCTTCGTGGAGGACTTTCTAAGGGAAACTGGATCATATACATGTTACACATGGAAAAATCACAGAAATGCTCAATACAAACAATTTAATAATTTGCTATTTCAAATCACTTTTAGAATGCAATATGTCCATTAATTTTATGAAGTAAGGATGTTCAACAATATGAAATGATATATTTGCAGGAAAAAAAAATTATGACGATCTATTTTAGATTTTTTAGAAGATCATGTAATTACAACATATTTACTTGGATAGATATGGAAGTGAAACACTCTTTTCGATTGTACTAGCACGGCTTATCTAAAATAATCCCCTTACTTAAAAAGCTATTTGTATTCAATAATTAAAATATCTTTAAAAGCATTACAGATGATCATCTTAATCTTTAATTCCAAGACACTTCCCATTATTTAAAAAATGGAAGAATATTTGATTTTGATCAATATTTTATTTTAATCAATATTTTATTTATAAAATATCCACTGATTTAAATCATTAATTTTAACCATTTGATTAAAATCGCATCATATTTGAATGACTAATATCTTTTTTGACAAGGCATACCAATGTTTTCCATGTAAAGAAACAACAGGAAAACACAAAATTTAAATCATTGATTTTTAATGATCTGATTCCTACTAAATACACTTAAACACACTCTTTTGCGAAAAAAATCGAAGCACCATGAAGGAAATGGTTGTTTTTGATGAAATTGAATAAGTGTACAGCTCATACACAGATAATAAAATGATTAAAAAATCAAGGTCAAAGTATCTGTTCACAGCTCACAATCCCCCATTGAGTGTTCAAATTAGTAATGGTCAAACCGCCCCTGGTAGCAATGCATGCTTGAATTCGTCGATACAAGGAGTGGTAGAGGTTCCTAATGTGATCCTGTGACACATTTTGCTAGGCATTCATCAATTTTCGCTCCAGATCTGTGATATTTTGTGTACCCAAATCTGGCAGCCTACCATGTCCCATACATGCTCGATTGGTGAAAGGTCTGGTGACCTTGCTGGCCAAAGAAGAGTATCAACCACACGAAGACAGTCCAAAGACATGCGAGCGGTATGTGGCCTGGCATTATCTTGTTGAAAAATGGCCCCAGGATGATGTGCCATGAAGGATAATGCAACTGGCCGCAGGATGGTATCAACATGTTGTTCAGCTGTTAAAGATGTACAGAGGATGACTAAAGATGACCTGCTGCCATAAGAAACAGCACCCAAAACCATCAAACCAGGAGTTATGGCTGTATGCCTTTGTAAAACAAAGGCTCATTGGGACCGCTGGCTCTGTCCTCTCCAGACACGAATATGGTGGTCATCTGCTTCAAGAGTGAAGCGGGATTCATCGCTGAACAACTATATGATGCCAGACTGATGGCAGCCATGATGATCGGCTGCAACAGCACTCCAGATGACTCCGCCAATGTTGTGGGGTCAAAACCAAACGTCTTAAAGGCCTCTGTGAGCGTAACCCCACCTCAGACAAGCGCCATGAGATGGTGGACAGTACCACAGAAGGTATAGATGTCACTGTAATGCATTGAATAGTCAACAGTGATACAGTTAGGGGTTGCTTCGGGCCTGGTGAACAATCATCCTATCTTGCCTCGCATTTGGCCTCCTTGGCCTTCCAGAGCCTTCATTTCGTCGGCAATGTCCTTGTAGCAAACATTGCTGCCAACATCTTTGCACAGCAGTGTCTGTACGCTGTGGGTGGCAGACTGTTGCTTGGTATGATCACCCAGCTTTACGCAACCCTACAATGTGACCACGTTCGAAGTCGTTTAGTTGCCTGTAAGGTCTTCGATATCGTTGTAATCGCATGTTTAGTTGCTTCTTTATGGAATTACAATGGCAGCAACAACAAAAAAGAAAGCTAAATTTTCTGCCTCTGTTACTGGTTTTATACTTTGTGAATTGTGCACTAGAAATGCATGCTGTGATTGCAATTCCTATTCATTTGCCTTGAAACTTTGATCATTTGCATGTTCAATCAAGATGTTTTTGCATACCAAATTTCATCACAATCGCAAAAGTCCTTCTTGGTGCCCCGTCATGTCCAGTCCAATTCTTTTGCAAAAGAGTGTATATATTACTTTTATGTCAGAAAGCTGCATTAAATTGTTATTTACGAAATATTTTCTCATACACAGAGGAAAAAAAGGATTAGATTCTAAAATTTACAAATATACTGACTTGTCTAAGTTTCCTTTTTCTTTCTTTAGCACTAATGTTTTTGTCATTCATGATACTTGTTAGAAGGTCTTTAAGAGCTTCAGTAGACAGAGTTACTTTTTGTTCTTCATATTGCTGTTTTGAAACCAGTTCACAATATGTTAGAAAACAGGTATCATCCATAGAACATTTAATCTGAAATAAAGGCACATATAAGGAGCAGTGAGAATGAAAGAGTGCAACCCCGAAACAATAACCAAAGTAATGATAATGCAGAGCATGCACCAGCATAAAGCCATGTGAGTAATTTAATGTCAGCTAAGCAACAAAATGATTCTTTTGCGACAGATGCAACTTTAGATAAGATAACATGCAAAACTTCATATATTCATAAACTGCAATTAAATAATCAATTTACATAGTTAGAAGTGAATAAATTCAAATGCACTAAAACTATGTTCAAAATACAGTCAAAATCCATTCATAATGAAATTGTAAATACAATGGCAACATTCTTTATACTCATAAAGTGATCATAAAAAATCCTTAAATGTTCAGAAACATGCCTTGTATTTCCCAAGATGTTATTCTTTAAATTATCAAATGAATTTTGTTTTAAATACAAACTAAAATTAAATGTTTAAAAAAATTTATATTTTTGTTTCTTTATTTCAAAATGCAAACTTTTGGATGCTATAAATTTCTCTATACATGTTACTGAGCTCATTTTAGCTGAAATTTTGCCCATTATCTAACAGAAGCATAGTGATCTGTTTTTTGGCCATTCTGTGTAACATTCATAGAGACTATTTTTTGGCCATTCTGTGTAACATTCATGGCTGAATGGCTTATAAAAACAGCACTTTTAAGGGCCACTTTGCTTTTCTTTTGTAACACTGGAAGCAATTTAAATTAATAGTTGAATGAATTAATGGAATCATTTTCATTTATGTTATTTATTTGCATTGATTTTCATATTTAAAAGTAACACTTTAGTAACTGAATCTAAAAAACAAATAACAAACTAAAAACACTAGATCGAAAACTACATCAATACCCTAAATTCTTAACAATTTCTTACAATTCATTCTTACTAAAATACTATGGGTGTTTAAACATTTTAAAAGCAGTTTTAACAAGAAAATGAATTTCTTCCCTTAACATCTGAAAATTTGCACCAAAATAAATTTCAGACCAAATTACTTCATCCCCCATTCCCAAACCAATTTTGTTTAAGACGAATATCTCGCATGAAAACTAAATTTCAATAACATCAAAACCTATGATTCTGCACTGTTAAGTATAACACTTTTAATAAAATCATTATACATTTGATAAATGAAATAAATATCAACAGTCAACAAGGATACAACAAAATCTTTACTCTCTAAAATCAAACTGTTTTATTATATTTATAATTAACGACATTCTTACATCTCTTAAAACATGTTGCCATGATGAATACTCATTTCATTCATGCATTAAAAGACTTACGTCTGTTTAATATATAGTATTTCTTATACTCTATCATAAGCTTACTTTCACTTAAGTACTGGAAAAACTCATTTTTGGTTTTTCATATTACAAAAAAAAGTACATTTTTTTTAAATCTTTGATGTGAAATTATCCATTTTAGTTCTGATATTACAACATTTCCTCGTTGAAATTTTAGAAGTATATGTCAATGTATGTGTGTGTGTATAGCAGCTGAAGTATCTGTTTTACGCATGGATGATGAGCATCTTTTTTTTTTCCCAGTAAATGGTGGTATTTAAGTTGGATAATTTAAATAGGAAAATAATTAATTATGTAAATTAAATAATGTGCTTAGAAGGTGCAATTTTAAAAAGTAAACAATAAAAACATTTATAATTTAAAAAAATAAATGGCAAAAGCACTCAAAGGCACAGTCTAAACTTAGAAAGTGACAGGGTATATTGACGTTTCCAGTTGTCTCCTTCAAGTGCATCCCACTACCAACTCTTCTCCCTCCCTGCAACACTCTATACCAGGGGTATAGACCTATTCTATACTCCTGGTTGCAACACTCTATACCAAGGGTTCTCAACCGGTAGTATGCAAGAGAAAAATGTCATACGTAAAGAAGCAAAATATTTTTAACTATTAAATTCAAAAATTAAAACCCCAACATCTTAATTGAGTTTTTTCTCTAAGAATAATAAGTCTATGCGATCTGAGCTTTGTTCAAGAGTGGTGGTGGTAATAGTACTTTGTAATGGTGGTATTAAAGGTTTTTAATTTTTGTTTAGATGGTATGAGTTAGTCAAAAGGTTGAGAACCCCTGCTCTATACCAATGATCGATGGCAACCTGTACCTACCACATTATGTAGAGATAAATAAAAGAAAAGAACAAAAAGATGACAAGCAGGTTGTAAGGTTTATCCTAAGTTTATTAACAGTTATTTTAAGTTATGCCTCTTTCTTATTCTTCAGCTTACAATTTCCTACCAGAAGGTAATTTCAGAAACGCAGTGAATGCAAATGAGGAAGAGTACTATTTAAGTCGATGCTTCACATGCTTCTAGAGATAGAGTCTGATTTTCCTGACTACCACGCATTTGCCTTTTGGCTACGTTCCCTCTTAGCTACCACGCTTGGCCATACTTTAGGCCCTTGCTTGGCTTTGCCGATTTAATTAATATTTAGGGGCCATCTAAGAATTCTGATAGCTTCGGCTATATCTTTCTGATAGCTTTAGTTAAGCTTAGTTTAGTTTAAATTTATTATTATTTAAGTTCATGCCCCGGTAGAAGCTTTGTGTATACTCCAAGTTAGAAGTTGATTGTAAATATTCTGAGAAATAAAGGGTAGTTAACCCTTTTTAAGTCTTACATGTTTATTCACACTCTCAAGTGATTATTCACTTGTTAATGTTTGTGGGGTTCTGAGATTGAACATTGGAATTAAATAAGTAAAACACCACAAGATTATCACATATGATCAAATCAAATTAATATTGGTTTTATGATTTACTTAATATCAAGTGCTTTAATGAATACTGGCAAGTAATATTTCTAAGATGATAAAATATGAACTTTTAATTCAAACATTAATCATCTCTTATTAGTATTTTCATGCAATTGTTTGACTCTTTGCACAGAAAGTATTTTTTAAGAAAAATATAAAAGTCCATGAGAAAATTACAAGTTTTTATCTTCTCTACACAATTTATTTTATTAACTTATCACTGAAAACCAAATGAACATTAACCTTCTCAAAATGCACTGAATTTTGTTGTTGAAAATTCATATCAACAAAGGTTGAATTCATTAATTATGAAACTTTTTCCTCCTTTCAATATTACTTTTGCTTTCCTTCATTTTCTTTTACAACTCTATCAATGCAGCTTCTTCTTTCAATTTAACTGTTTTATAATATCTATGAATTACAAGGAATTATCTGCTAAATAATAAATTTTAATAAATATTACAAAACATATGATATTGTGGTTATTTAATTGATTATGACAAAGCTTTCAAAGGCTGTCTACTAAAGGGCTAATTTTGTAGTCTTCCTTACAGAAACTAGCCAATATTCGCATTACGTGAAATAAAGCATTATAATAAAACAAAATCTTTTTAGAAAGTCAGAAAGAGGAAATCTTATCTAATTTCATTTCCCTCATATTTTTTCTGACAGTTTTAGAACATTTTTATGCAAGTACCCATAATATTTCCAAAGCACTAGTCTAACATACATGCTCTTTAGATGATCTATCAACAAGCATTAATTCTGGACACAAAACAACTGTTACCAAGCAAGCTAACAGCAAAAGTATGCAAATGTAAATATCATGTTTTAAATATTCATTATTAAAAAGTCAGCAAAAGATATAAAGATAACCTGCTTTATAACTATTGATTTTATAAATATTAAATATATGTATCTAAAATGTAACAAAATATGATAAGCTGCTTTAAAAATTATTGGCGACCTCAAAATTAATGATTCTAGATTTGGTGCTCTCCTCCTAAATTCATCTGTTCTCCCAAATTCGAGATCTTTCTATATTATATAACACTACTTGAAAAGGGGCAACTAAAACTAATATTAACCAGTCATAGCTTGTCTCTACAATTGCATCTATCTAGTATAAATACTGCTGAATTGATTA
>KK113638.1:1290-19981 GCA_000611955.2 Stegodyphus mimosarum | reverse complement strand
AAAAAAAAAAAAAAAAAACTTATGCGGAAACTCACGGTTATTTCTGCAGAAAAAAATCAATTCTAATATTCAAAAATTATATTATTATTTTGCTGTTTTTTGCTCAAAAGGCAGTTAGGCCAGAACGCTATTAGTCTCGAAATGACATTTTGCGTTGAGTCACTATTCAATCAACTAGCTATTTTGCGTTGAATCACTATTCAAAGCAAATTTTCAAATTGTTGCCACCAAATATTATTGCCCTGTATTATATTTAAAGAAATTAAATAATGAAGAACCTGCATGGATGGATGTATGTTTCTCGCATTGTGAAAAACAGCGGTACCTAGATCCATCGTAATTTGAATAATTTAGTTCTCCACCCAAATAACAACAGCTGGAAGGACGAATTTGGAATTTGTTTTATTGTCTGTTTCATATTTTGTAAAACTTTAACAAATTTTTGATTAAAAATCTCAGCGATTTCAAAGCGAGCAATGGCAACACTGTACGAAAAAAAAAGAAAAAGAAAAGTATTTTTATCTCCAGCAATCGAGATTCTCTATCGAAAATTTTAAAGATATATTGTTTTTAAATATTTTTAGTCCAAAGGAACGTTAGCCCAAATCCAGTCGAAATGTGTGTGGGGGAAAGGGGTGGACGACATTCTAGAGATCTACGTTATTGCTTCATTTGCTGCTATGTAGTAATTCTTAAATACTTTTTAAGCGGTTTTTATTTTTAAGAAATTTTAAAGGCAGCTGTTTGAACTACTTCTCTGGTTAGAGAAGTTTTGATGGAATGAAAACGATATAACAAGAGAATGCAGATGTTGAAATCTAGTGAGGATTTCTTTAAATATTTTATCTGGATTAAAAACGTTTTCCCGAAACGAGTTAAAAACTTCAGGAGAAGCTTCTTATTTATTTATTACATGGCTCCGTCTTTAGACACTGCACGTCAAGGGAGAAATGCTCCGTGGGTGACTTTTTAACGAAAATCTGCTTGTACCCACGTTTATACACTCATGTCCATAAATTAAGGATAATGCAAAATCAGGCAAAGGAAGAGTTAGAAGCAAAAAAAATTGACTTAAAAGCTTATTTATTAAAAAAAAGATAAAGAGCAAAAAAATGAGCAAAAAAAGATGCTATATGTTTGATATTATTAAAAAAATTAGCAATTTTTTCTCCCTGGAGCAAATTACAGAAAAAATACCTATTTACAAAAAAAACAATATTACATGGTTGGTAATACATTTTATGTCTCCCAGACGATGCAATACAGTCCGTACAACGCCTGGGCATGCTGAGTATCAAATTATCGATCCGATCTTGGAGGATATTACACCACTCAAAAAGCAATGCTCTCCGAAGTTCCGATGGAGGTTGACGGGCTGCAACTCGTCGGCCAAGCATGTCCCACACGTGCTGTACTGGATTCAAGTCCGGTGAGAATGCTGGCCAGTCCATAAGGGTGATATCCTCCGATTGAAGGCATTCGCTTACGATGTATGCACGGTGAGGACGGGCGTTATCATCCATAAACACAAATTGTGCGCCCATGGCTCCCCGAAACAAACGTACATGTTGTTCCAGAATGAGGTCCCGATAGATTTGGCTTGTCATGGTTCCAATTTGAACATGCAGGTCAGTCCTGTAACCCAGAATAATTCCACCCCAAACGAGCACTCCTGCACCATCGTAACGGTGTCGTTCAATGATGGTTTCTTGGTGGTAACGGAAATCTGAAGCTCTCCATATGAAAGTCCTGCGAGAATCAGACTGCAAGCTAAACCTGGACTCGGCGGAAAACATCACATAAGCCCACTGTTACGGTGTCCACAATACATGCTCTCTACTCCAGTTTAGCCGCAGGCGACATGAGTTGCAGTAAGTGGAACGCATCTGACAGGTCTACGAGCATATAGACCAATTTGCCCTAAGCGTCTGTACACGGTCTGCCTTGAAATTGTCGTACCAGTGGCTGAAGAGAGCTGACGAGACAGGTCTGAGGCTGTGTTCCGCCTGTTTCTTTTGGCAGTAACTGCCAAATACCGGTCCTCATTCGGCGTTGTAACTCTGGAGCGACCTGTGCTGTAACGTCTACTCACATTACCATCATCTTGGAATCGTTGCCAAAGCCTGGAGATGACACTCTGGGCAATTCCAAGTTCGTCTGATACTTCCAGTTGGGTACGCTCACATTCCAGACGGCCGATAATTCTACCACGTAAAAATGCGTGCTTTGTGTCATAACTATTCCAAATGCGTGCTTTGTGTCACAACTATTCGGTTATTGCACTGAAATGCTTATAAAGCGCCTGCGAACAATTTTACTCTTTTGTCTGTATTTCTTATATATCACTCTCGTCATTGTGACGTACCATCGGTGTCATCTAGTTAC
This sequence comes from Stegodyphus mimosarum, assembly GCA_000611955.2. NCBI lineage: Eukaryota > Metazoa > Arthropoda > Arachnida > Araneae > Eresidae > Stegodyphus > Stegodyphus mimosarum. Next base: position 17,596 of record KK113638.1, on the reverse strand, counting down.
TTCCTGAAATTTGCATATGATTCTTGAAGATGTGTGTAGTGATTTTACAGGTGATATATTTATTTTAGAGTTCGATTTCCGCGTGACTCCGAATTATTCTTAATTTATGGACATGAGTGTACATGAGGGAAACCACGAAAACGCCCATGCAGCTAGCCCGTTCGCCAAGATTCGAACTCCAGCCGCTGGCGGGCCGAGTTCATGAAAAGCTTATAAAGGCAGTTTTTCTCATGGAGATTACATAGTGCTTCCATCTGTCGATATACTTTAGAATTATGCAGGAGAAGAGATCACTCATTCCACTGCAGCGATTCTATCTGCAGTGAATCTTCCATAATAGGACCACTTACGGTTTCAGATGATTGTGGTCTTCTGTAGAGACGGTTATTTTAGAGAAGTCTTGACGATGTTTGTTCGAATTCCCATTGCTCGCTAAGAGGAGTGATGGTCATACTGAAAGAAGTCACTTTATTTTGTTGTAGCTTAGACAATAACCAACCATTGAAAAAAGCAAATTGTGTGCACTTTACGAAGAAAATGAAGCAAAAACAGAAAACAGCAATAAAAAAAAATAATAATAAAATCCACCCTTCCCCCATATTCACCCAAAGACGCAAAATAACTCACCACAATAGGAAGAACTAAGGAGTTCGTGATCAAGTTTTATTAATAAAGTTATTTAATAATAATAAAATCAACTAATGTCACAGAAAAGTTCAGAAATTCGATACACTTATTTTTAAGAACCTCCTTTAATTAACAGGGGGTGGAAATTCTGCGCGTAGAAAATTCTCCAAGGAACAATGATCAGTTAAGCACCAATGAATCTGGGAAACGTTGTTCATTTCTATGGCGAGTAATCAGTAAAAATTGCGGGTATAATTTTTCAACGGAAATATCCATTTTCACCGTAACCGAATCTTTGGCGACATTTTTTTTTCGTGACATCTGTACGTACAGACAGAATAAAGGAATTTTTTTTCCAAAAGGGATTGTAAAATGGATTCAAAGTGAATTCAAACGGGATTTTTTCGTGCCGTCTGTACGTATATTTGTATATCGGATAACACAAAAACGATTAGCGGCAGAACGTTGGAGCTTTTTACACTGCTGGCCACCCAAATTGCAACACCAAGAAAGACAAGAAATATCACAACAAAATTTATTTGGTAGGTAACATGTTGACCAAGTATCAAATGATTAAATTTATAGACTTCTGTGAAGTGTGGTTCCTTCCAGAATGAGTAGCCAGATTAGCCGCCATTGTTGGAGATCACCGCTGCCACACGCCTCGGCAGTGATTCAGAGACCTTGGATGTGTTCTTGGTGTACAGCAGACCAAGCAGCTTCCATACATTGCCAAAGTTGATCTGGTGTGGTAACTTGGGATGTAATCTGGATCAATCGTTCAGAAACCATGGACCACATGTTTGCTATCGGCGAAAGATCCAGAAAGCGAGCCGGCCAGGGAAGCAATTCAATCTGGCGATTGACGAAGAACCCCTGGACAAAGCGTACCACGTGTAGTCGCACATTATTCTGTTGAAATATGGCTGTGCGAAAGCCCTGAAAGTAAGGAAGGACAACTGGCTCCAACAAATCGGAAATGTAGCGCTGGCTGTTTATAAAGAACCGGCATTGCGTACTAGAAAAGTGCGAGAGTGATATCCAATACCGCCCCATACCATAATAACCGGTGCAGGACCAGTGTGGCGGTGCATAACGCAACTGTTCAGCAGCCTCTCTAAACGGTGTCTCCAGACTCGAATCCGACTATCGTGGTGTTGCAGACAGAAGCGTGACTCGTCAGTAAAGACAATTTCATTCCGTTCTGCCGTCCACATCCTTCTTTCATCGCACGATTGGCGGCGGAGACGTCTGTGGTTCTGCGTCAAGGGTAAACGAAGCAATAGACGTTTTGCGGACAGACCACGCCGCTGTAAACGGCGTCGAATGGTACGCGCAGACACTGGATAATGCGTTACAGACTGAATGTGCTGTGCTATGGCTCGTGATGTGACTGAGCGATTCGTCACTGCCATGCGCACAATGTTCCTGTCACCACGTGAAGTGGTGCACTGAGTTGGATGTGATCGAACACGTCGGTCTGTCGTACCCTCCTGCATCCAACGGTCACATATCCGCATTACAGTTGTTTGGTTTCGTCCAACACGGCTACCGATTTCTCTGAAAGATAATCCACAGTTCGGTAGGCTCCTTTGTCGAACTCGGATACTTGATCAAACGATGATCGCTGTTTACCACGAGGCGTAATTAATTCTTTTATGAAGGGATGTAAATTTTTTCTTTAGAATAGTAGTGCTAGTAACAACTTGCTCATATGTGCACGTGCTGTGTAGCTCCTTATGTAAAAGTTCAAAATAAAATTTTTTTCAGATAACACTAAAATTATTACTAGCTTTGTCTATTTTAGTGATGATGAGTTGTTCTTGCAGTATCTTAATTTGAACTTCAAGATGTTTCTTATTGTGTAATTAATCAAAACGTGTAAGAGTACACAACTTAATATCAAAATTCTTAAGAACAGCAGCTTTCCATTCAAGAAAAGTAATAGTAGGCAAGTTAGTGCGATTGCTAGCTAAAATAATAAATTTATCAAGATCATTGTTGAATTGCTTAAAGCAATAACTTTTGTTTAGATATAACGTAGAAAGTGGGACGAAATTTAGTACCCAGTTGTACAAGTTGTCTTAATTGACAATCTTGAATGATGCCAAGATCTCCTGTTATTATGTGCTTGTGAAAAGAATCCACAAATTTACTATAATGCAGAAGCTGGCAATCATATTTGCTATCAGCAGTTACATCGTGGTGATTAATAACCATATTTCCTAAAGTTTTTTCTAACTTAAAACAAGGAGTAAGTTGTAGCTGTTGGCTAGAAAGCAAACTTTGATATTTTTTGAAGATTTGAGGAATTTGAAGCTGATCATAAAATTAAAATGGATGTTTGAATTGTACAGTACAGTAAATTTTTCTATGGTAGAAATTGCTTTTCTTCAATTTATAATTGCAAAAGTCGATAATTAAATCGTTGACGACCGACGAAATGTTTCTTAATTTCTTCAAGAAGTTTCCAAAGTATGAAATCTTTAAAAGCATGTAATAAATTAATTGAATTTCTTGCAAAAGCCTTCTTTTGAAGGAAAGTACAGATTTCTTTTAATTATAAGTTTCAAGTCTTGTGAGGAAAAAAATTTCTTATTGCCTGAATTTCCTCCTCTTTTTCCTCTGGAAGTTTTTGTACCAAAAAATCTAAATTGCCCGTAAATAGAATCTTCTGCTTGTCTATCAGTTGTTTTATTGAGATGTTCGTTTAATCCATAAGGATAAAGTATGCTAGTTTGATGGATGAAGATAGATTCCCTAAAGAGCCTTAATTTTGTGTCAGGTACGATATCAAGAATAAAAATCTCTATGTTGTCAAAACTGTGGATTTGGAAATGCTCAAGAATTGCCGTTTAGTATTTTCCGTGAAATTGCTGTTGTTAACTTTTTAAAATTTTTTGACTTGGGACCTATGATTATTAAATCTAAGATTAAGAGTGTTCTGAGTTTTACGGCTTTCAGATTTTATATTACGCCCAAAGGTTTTTTTTAACATTTTGTATGTTACCTTTATTTATTAAATATCATGTTCTTTGCACTTAAACCATAAACTTCAATTCAACAGTAATATCACAAAATATTTAAAAGAGCATATCTTTAAAATTTCCGATACACAGTCTCTCGCGCTGGAGATAATTTTTTTTTGTACAGTGTTGCTATTGCTCGCTTTGAAATTCTTTAGTTTCTTAATCAAAAACTCATAAATGCTTCACAAAACAGGAAATAGATTAGAAAAACAGTTCCAAACTCCGAATTTTGGCTTCCAGATGCCCATATTTGGGTTGGAAACGTACGTTATTAAAAATTTGATGGCTGTAGGTACCTGTTGCTTTAGCACAATGCAAGAAACATTATTTAATTTCCTTAAATATAATACAGGGATCTAATATTTGGTGGAAACGATTTAAAAAGTGATTCGCATATATTGAACTCCAAGCCAAAAAAAAGGCAACCCTTTCAGTAGGGTAATTAATATTACTCATCAGCCATAATAATCACGAAGCACATGAATATTTTTGTGACGCTCCCACACGAGTAAAAAGATGGACATTACAACAAATGTTCCCAAAACTTCGATGGATTCCAAGCAATTGTCAAGCCTAACAGTGCTGCCATCTAGTTCTAAATGTACAAACTATGTATGAAAAAAGTACCGTCTTTTTCCGAAAATAAGACACTGTCTTACTTTCTTTTTTGGTCCAAAATACGCGCTAGCGCTTATTTTCGGGGGAGGACAAAAATAAAAGTATATTTATGTATTTTTATTTAATATTTATTTTACACAGAATACAGAAATTTAAATTTATTCAATTACAGTCATGTCATCTTCTTCTGGAACATCGTCATAAATAAAATTCTGAATTACATTCTGATTTTCTTCCAAATCCATTTCCTGTCGAATCATTGGTCCGAATCTATCATGTCTTGCGATATAACTATCGTTAAACGAATACTTCTTGTCTAAGTAGCCTGTTCGTAGTGCATTGGAAACATCACTATCAGTTATTTTGTCCCATGAATTTTTTACCCAATTCACAACTTCTTGTAAGCCTGGTTTTACAAAATTACCTCGATGATTTCTCACCATTCTGTTTTCAATATATTCATTGATTTCTATCCGCAAATGATCCTTGAATGGCTTGTTTATTGCAATGTCAAGTGTCTGGAGGTAACCAGTCATTCCTGCCGGAATCATTATTTGATCAATCTTCCTCTCAGCAAGAAAGTTTTTCGTGTCTTTAGCGCGGTGAGTACTGGCTGAATCCCAACCTAGTAAACCTCTATTCTGACCCCTCAACAGTGGTGGCAGCATAAAATCAACCCACTTTCTTATAACTGTTTGGGTGCACCAGGCTGTCTCACTTTCAATGACATAAATTCCTGAAACACGTTGAATCTGGTATTTTTTACCTTTAGTGATTAAAAAGGGCAATACTTTCTTGCCACCTAGACGAATCGCCAAAATACAGGTAACATATGCCCTATCGTAACCGGTAGAAGGAACGTAAATTGACGAAGAAGCCTTGTAGTGAACTGTCGTTTGAGCTCCTCGGCCTAGGAATACCGCGGTCTCATCCATAGCAATCATGTTGGAGAGTTGGTATTTCGAAAAATCGATGCCATCAACAAAAAGCTTAAACTCAAGTGCACGCTTAACAACTTCATTGTCTTCCAGCTTAAACAATGTTGTCGATCTCCTTAGAGACAGCTCATATCGTTTAAGGAAGTTGTCCAACCAGTGTGACGATGCTTTAAATTCTTCTGTGGATATATCAAATTCAATTGCTGTTTCAAGGGCAAATTTTTGAATATCAGCCCTGCGCACAACCAAAACCATCACTCTCCTGCCTGCAATCCATTCCCATATGCAATCTTCCAACTCAGAAAACAACGGCTGCCGACCTGATCCAACTCTGCGTTTTTTCTCATTTCCTTGGTCCACCAGTTGACACAGGTAATCGTAGTCTGCGCGCCATTTAGGAACCATACGGAGATCCAGCTTCTTCTCTTTACAGAATCCTACAAGATTTACACTCCTGGAGTCTTCCACGCTTCCCTTTTTGTATTCGGAGGAATAGCTTTTTCGTTTTGTACTCATTTTAACTGGCGTTAAAAATTAATCACTTTATTTTTAAATAAAATTACGTATGAGGAAATAATCAGACTTACAAGACTGAAATGAATGAACGTTGTATAACTGCACTGTCGCTCAATGTAGACTGTTGTATTTTTAAGATAAATTCCAAGAATTAATTTTAAACGAACTGTAGAGGTGAACAATTAATTTCTCGGAATATTTTGTTTCAAACATTTCTCTGAAATACGAGTATTAGGAAAGTTAAACATATTATTACTTAATAAATCAACAGCATTTTTTAACGAATTCTTTTTGTCACATTATTTTAACTAGGGATTATTTTCGGGGGATGTCTTATTTTACAAAAAGTTCCGAAAATCACGATAGGGCTTATTTTCGGAGGATGTCTTATTTTACAAAAAGTTCCGAAAATCACGATAGGGCTTATTTTCGGAGGATGTTTTATTTTACAAAAAGTTCCGAAAATCACGATCGGGCTTATTTTCAGAGGATGTCTTATTTTCAGAAAAAGACGGTAAGCGTCGTATACCACACGCACGAACTAATACTCGATGGCTACTTCAATAATAATTATTCTTTAAAAAATATTATACACAAATATAGAGGGAAAAAGGTTACAAACGGAAACTCGTAGATGAATCTCAAAGGCATAAATTACGTCTACCGTCACCTCTGAATTAAAACGCGAATGACTTTCACGGTTGATATCAAAATTCGTCTGAGGACAGTTAAAAACACACAGAAAAGATCAATGTCACTGTACAAACTCGCGTGAAAAAGTATTGGTTGGGACATTTTGATTGTTAGCAGACTTTTCACCATCATCCGACCTCAATACAGAGGTAATGTTTTCGGTTAAAAACCTAATAGTGTGTTTTCAATGAATGAGTACGAAAGAGGGTTCGTACAACTAGCTTTCACTATTTTTCAAACATGTGAGTTCTGTGCGCGGCTATTTTTCCGTCCACGACAATTCCTTTTTGAGGCTTCCAAAAATTTATATAGTTAAGCTTTCTGCATTCAGGATAAGAACTGATTAGATTTGGTGTAACATTGAATAACTGGAAATGATTCTTTGCTTGAAAGCCATAGCAGCTTTTAATAAAAATTTTTATTAAAATATAATTCAAAACTTCCAGTATTAGTATTTAAGACTTTTATATGGAGGGAACACAGATTTTGACTAATATGGATATAACGGAAGTAAGGCTTTATTTGAAGCTCTGGACAGGTTTTCATGAAAAAAAAAAAAAAAAAAAACTCTGGTGTGTACACCACATGACTTTCTTGTACGGAATATTAAATTACAGGCATTTTTTCCTGCATTTCACTTAAACTTATTGGATTGAATTAAATCCACTTCGCAGATAGAGTATAAACCACAATAGAATAAACGCACTCTTTAAAAAACACTATATTTGTTTACCATAGCGACACTCTGACGCTAGATTCACTTAATAGCGTTACATCTCATTCATTTTATCACTCAGAATGCACAAAAATTCGATTGCACTAATTCGATTGATTTAAAACTACCTCGTCGATAGCGCATAAATCACAATAGAATAAACGCACTCTTTAGAATTCACTATATTTGTTTACTATAGCGACACTCTGGCGCTAGGTTCACTTAACAGCGTTACATCTCAGAATGCACCTAGAATAATACAGAATATGACTCAGAAGGCACAAAGATTATGTATATCATCTGAAGAATTACCTAATCGTTGCCACGTGTTCTATTCAAATACTATAATAAATCTAAATCGATGTATAAAAGAAATTAAACCCCCCCCCAAAAGTTTTTCATACATTCAATTAATTCAGTTCTCACTTCGCGATAAGGCAAAAATGTATTAAAACTCAAAATATCTATATTAAAGATTACGAAGTAAAGTTTAAAGACTTACTTGTATTTCCTCGACTAAATTCCAGAATGGGTTAAGCATGATTTAATTTCCAATAACAGAAGAAGGCCTTATCTCTGTTGTTGCGAAGCTTAGTTTCTCTAGATTGGCAACAAATCCACTACTCTGCTAAGTTTGAAATGTAAACAAATATGGCTGCTTTCGTAACCATAACTAACCATAATAAGGCTATGCCGCACTTAAACAACTTTTAAATTGTTGATAATTCTACAAATATTGTATGCAGATTCACTAAACGCATAAAAAACCTTAACCGGAAAGTAAGAACAACATAATTCAATCATTTTTATAGCGAAAAATGCGTAATTTACCAATATATAAGAACAAAAAATCTGAGCTCACTGAGCCGAGTAACAGAATGGGTATATATATATATATATAAATATGTAAGAAAAATAAAGAATATGTCTAAGATTAAATTAACAACAATATGTAAGAAAAATAAAGAATATGTCTAAGATTAAATTAACAACGTAAATTTCCCTTCTCAATTCTAAAAATAATAACCTCTCTACGCACTGCGTCATTTCTAGATTGATCCACGCCATATGGCACTTATAATTCTGATGATGTAAATGGAACTAAAAGTCAAGTAACCAATAATAATTTTACAGAAGTATTAACTATCCAATCAAAATGCATTGTAAACCAAAACTAACTCAGTCTGAATTGGGATTTCACCCTGAACGTAACGCACTTGCTCTTTACGCTTCGGTCTAGTTGGACTGCTGTCTGCTGCTTTCTTCTTTCTTGCTGAAAATTAATTCTTTCTTCTTTCTTGCTGAAAATTAATTCTTTCTTCTTTCTTGCTGAAAATTAATCTAAAATGTGAGCTATTTTGGAATAGGCACATTTCATGTGCCAAGTTGATTGTGGCCACAACAAGCGGAAATAAAAAATGAAGATTTAATCTGCCTTCGCCTCCAATTTCCTATTCGTTATTTACGACGTTAAAATTTCCTGCTCGTCATCTACTTTCAGACTTTTTTTTTATTATTACAATGAGTCGGCAGGATCGATCTCCGCTGCTAACCCCAATGGATATGTGCAGGCGATATTCAAGTGATGTGTTGGGCAAAAGTTTACTCCAATGAACTCTCAACAATTTCCAGTGACGGGACTGCGAAATAAAAATTAGGAAATTGATTTAATGCCGGCTGTTGACAGTTCATCGGATATGCGTTTCCTTTTTCTTCCTGTTTCAAGGCCGTAGTGTGACGACATCTCTGTTCTTCTAATGCTGTGCTGTGCTTTTCTCGTAATATTAGTGTGTGCTTGAAAAATATCTTCCGAGTGTCTCAATCTTCAAATATGGTGTTTTCCAAATGTGAAACACGTATTAGTGAATTGAGAATGATTTTTCTTGCAAGATTTGTTCATCGTTTCATTTCTAAGTCTGTGGTCTGGATTTATACTAAAGGTTTTATTTAGTACAACTAAAAATATCATAAAAGCAATTCTTCATCCCTGTTATTTTTAATACTAGCTCAGCTTAATAAACTCAAACACATTATACGTATTTTCTTTTTTATAATAACTATTCCAGGCGGCTGACTGCGCAAGCTGCCTAAAATATTAATAATAAAACAAAACAAAAATCTGAAAGATTTCAGATTTTAAATTACGTCCAAAGGCGCGTTTTTTTTAACGTTTCGTGTGCTACCTTTTTTTTATTAAATATCATGTACTACGTACTCAAACCATAAAATTCAGTTCAAAATCAATATCGCAAAATCATTTTAAAATGAACATATCTTTAGAATTTGCGCAAGTCTCGTGCGCTGGAGATAAAAATGTTTTTTTTTCCCGTACAGTGTTGCCATTGCTCGCTTTGAAATCATTTAGTTTGTTAATCAGAAATTCGTTGAAATGTTACAAAACATAAAATCGATAATAAAGCAAATTTCAAATTCAAAATTAGGGATTCCAGATGCCCATATTCGCAGTAGGATTACGTCATTCAAAATTCGATGGCTCTAGGTTTTATCATTATAGCTGTGAAGAATAAAGTTTGTGTGAAAAACAAAATGGCAAAGAATTCCAAGCGTCTTGTAAAATCATCAAGAAAGGTAAGCAAAGATTATTTATTAAATGTTAAATGTTAAAAATAAGAATAAGAAAAGGACCTTAAAAAGGTTCAACATGGTGCCGAAACCCGGGATAACAGTGATCTTTAGATATATTATGATTTAAGTATTTATTATTGTTTCATTAGTGGTTGAATATTGAATATTAAGACGGATAAGTTAAAAGCATTAAGAAAGAAGCGAGGAATGCTAAGAGCATCAGTAACAAGACTGATAGCTAAAATGGAAAAGGAAATTGAATCGGAAAATATTAAATTTGATTTTTTAGAAGACGACTTATCCATCTTAAATGAAAATGAAAACGCTATATTAATATTGAACAATGAAATTGAATCTGTCATAACAGACGAAAAAGAGTATGACACCGAAATACAGGATAGCTTGGAATATAAAAATAAAATCACCTTGTGTAAATCGAAGATTAATAGAATATTTAGAAATAGAAAATATGTTAAATTAAATGAGATGCCATCTAATTCTTCTACTATAGATACGGTAGAGAACACAAATACAAATGGCGCTAAACTTCCGAAACTAACCATAAATAAATTTAAAGGCGAAATATGTGAATTTCAAAGTTTTTGGGCTCAATACGAATCTGCTATACATAATAACTCTGCTTTAAAGGATGTAGACAAATTTAATTACCTCAAATCTTTATTAACGGACACAGCTTTAATGTCAATAAAGGGATTACCGTTAGTTGCCGAAAATTACGCTAAGGCAATAAATATTCTGAAAGAAAGGTTTGGTAGAAAGGAAATTCTAATAAACGCACATATGAATCGTCTGCTGAATTTAAAGCCAGTAAAAAGAATGGATGATATTAAAATGTTACGTAATCTTTATGATAGTTTAGAAATTGAAATTAGAAGCCTGGATTCCCTTAACGTTACTTCGAATTCTTACAGCTATTTGTTATGCCCGCTGTTAATGAGAATACTTCCTAGCGAATTGGTTTTAGAGTTCAATCGATCGTTAACTCCTGACACAGAAACCACAGTGACTAACATTTTGAAATTTCTGAAGAAAGAAGTTGAAAGCAGAGAGCGAACATTTTTCCAAACATCGCCAAATCATTCCGAGTTTAACATAAGAACCGAACAAAATAAACACCAATCGCGAGATCTTTTTAAAGGTGAAAAATATCATACTGCCTTCAAAAACAAACATTTTGTCCCAGCAGTTGCGTCGTTGAATACGAATACATCAACAGCCGACTGTATATTTTGTGGGAAGATAGAAAATGAATCGTTGAAGCATTCTACTTCAAATTGCGCAATTCCAATTGAGGAGAAAAGAAAGAAATTAAAACTGGCTGGGAGATGCTATTTATGTTTTCGTAAGGCTCATACGTCAGCCCGTTGCAACTCAGATATACGCTGTGATTTATGTTCGTTAAGGCATAATACTATTTTACATGATAATAAATTTGAAAATAAACGGGAAAATAAAGGTGAGTTTAAAACAGACACAGTGGTAGCGTCAATTTCCGAAAGAGATAACAAAAAAAGGGTTTATTTACAAACTGCAAATGCAGTAGCTTTAGGTCAGAATAGAAGAAAAAATGTAAGACTCATTTTTGATTCTGCCTCTCATAAATCTTTCATTCTGACAAAAGTATCAAAACAATTGAAATTAAGTGTTGTGGGGGAAGAAGAACTTCAGATTTACACATTCGGCTCTACTGAGGCTATAGTTAAAAGGCTAAAAAAGGTTAAGGTTATACTTAAAGATATATGCGGACCTGGGAAAATAATAATTGAAGCTCTTGAAACTCCAGAAATTAACCAAGCTGTTATTGGTATGCCAGGAAAGGAAATACTTAATTATTGTATGGAAAATTCGATAAGACTTGCTGATGCTACAAATATAGATGGCCATAACTCTCAAATATCAGTATTAATTGGTAATGATTTTTACTGGAAAATAGTCACTGGGAAGGTTAAAAGATTATCAAAGGGTCTTGTTGCCTCTGAAACGTTATTTGGTTACACTATAAGTGCGACTGAAGCATTAAGTAATGTTTCCACACTTCGTTCCGGAATTACGGTAATGAATGTTGTTGAGAATATTTCACATGCACCTGATTTTGAAACTAGTGCAGCTTTAAAAAGGCTATGGGATTTAGATGAAATCGGAATACTTTACTGTCAAACAAATGAAAATGACACTGAAGTTATTCGGAGATTTGAAGAAACTATTGAATATAAAACCAATCGGTATGAAGTTTCATTACCTTGGAAGGACAATGTCAATAAAATGGGTAGTAATTATAACATCGCCTTAAACAGATGGAGCGGTTTACTTAGAAGGTTTAAGAAAAAAACTTAAATTTATGACAAGTATTCAAGGGTAATTGAAGATTATCTAAATAAAGGAATAGTTGAAATGGCTGCAAAGAATTCTGCAGAAAACATCTATTATTTGCCACACCATTGCGTAATCAGAGAAGATCACGATTCTACGAAATTAAGGATCGTATTTGATGCTTCATCACATACTCATGATAGTCTATCTTTAAATGATTGCTTACATTCAGGACCAAATTTAAACCCTGAATTATTAGATTTGCTAATTAAATTTCGTCAACACAAAATAGCATTTGCTGCAGATATTGAAGCTGCTTTTCTACAAATTCTGTTGAAGCCTGAGGACAGAAATGCAGTAAGATTTCTTTGGACTGCAAAAGAAAAGGAGCAACCGACGATTTTAAGAATGACGCGTGTAATATTCGGAGCAACCTGTAGCCCCTTTTTACTAGCAGCAACAATAAAGCATCACGCAAGAAAGTTGAAATCACAATATTCGAAGATCTGTCAGCTTCTTGAAGAAAATATTTACGTAGATGATTTGATTCATGGTACAGATAATGAAGAAGAAGCTGCAGAAATTTATAAAGATGTGAAAAGGATTATGATGCTTGCTAGTTTCAATATGAGAAAGTGGAGGAGCAATAACGCCCAATTACATGCGATTTGGAATGCAGCTGAAAATACGAAGTTTAATGGAGACAGAATGAATAGCACTTTGCTAGGATATATTTGGAATTATGAAGCAGATATACTGAAATTTCGAATCAAAGATGAATTACTAAAAGATCCGGCTGAGGAAATAACAAAACGGAAGATTCTTCAAGTTGCAGGCGAACTATACGATCCTATCGGGTTCATATCTCCCTTTGTTGTTGCAGCTAAAATGATGATGCAAGAATGTTGGCAAAGGGGATACCAATGGGATGCACCACTTGATCAAGAATTGCAGAAACGATTTAAAACCTGGTATAATGAAATTCCTAAATTAAAAATTGTTGAAATTCCAAGGCATTATTTCAACAGTCAATCAAAAAATAATCTGTCGAATATTCAGTTGCACTGTTTTACAGATAGTAGCCAAAACGGATATGGTGCCGTTGCATATTTGAGATACAATGAAAATGAGCTAACAAAAACATCATTTGGTATGTCCAAAGCAAGAGTTGCTCCCATAAAAAAGATTACGTTACCTAGACTAGAGCTTTTAGGAGCAGTCATAGGAGCTCGACTCATCACATACATTCGACATTCGTTAAAAAACATAGAAATGAAGGTTTATATGTGGACAGATTCAGAAATTGTACTACATTGGGTCAAGGCTGATCCTACGAAATGGAAACAATTTGTACGAAATAGGTGTCTAGAAATCCAAGAGAAAACTGATCCAGATTGGTGGAATTATTGTCCCAGCCATGAAAATCCTTCGGACTTATTGACGAGAGGGCAGAAGGTAGAAACCCTTTCAAAAAATGAAATGTGGTGGTATGGCCCACCTTGGCTTGTTAAAGATAACAACTTTTGGCCCATATCTTCGAGAAAATTTAATGAACATGATAAAGTAACAAATTCTGAGAAACGAAAGGGAAATAAACAAGAAATCTTAACAGCAAACTGTATTGTTGAAAACAGCGAACCTATCATTCCTATCGAGAACTTCAGTGACATAAAGAAAGTATACAGAATAACATCTTATGTTTTCAGATATATCAATAATGTGAAAAACCCAAAACTAAGAAGAATTGGATCTGTCACGGCTGAAGAGATGACTGAAGCAGAGAATTTCTGGATCAAGAAAACTCAGGAAGAAAATTTTAGAGAAGAAATAAGGAAATTAATGATGAACCAAAGCATAGCTAGTTCGAAAATATTTACATTAAATCCATTTGTAGACTCCAATGGAATACTTAGAGTAGGTGGAAGACTTCAAAATGCTGGGTTAAGCTATAATCAAACATATCCAGCAATATTACCTGAGAAGTCTCATTTGACAGACCATATTATTAAAGATTGTCACGAAACGCAAGGACACGCTGGTGTAGCTGAAACTTTAACTCAAGTTAGAGAAAAATTTTGGATACTAAAGGGTCGACAGCGTGTTAAGAGTAATATTAACAAGTGTGTGATTTGCTACAGATTTAAAGCTAAGCCACTAAGTCAGGATATCGCTCCTTTACCAACCGAAAGAATAAGAGAGGCAAATCCCTTCGAAGTTGTGGGACTTGATTTTGCTGGTCCTATGAGTGCAAAGGATGAAACTGGGAAGGCTTATATTGCTCTGTATACATGCGCTGTAACAAGAGCAGTGCATCTAGAACTAGTGTCTAGCCAAACAGCAAACAATTTTCTTCTGTCCTTTAGAAGATTTATTTCAAGAAGAGGAGTATGTCGAATAATATATTCAGACAATGCAAAAACATTCAAAAGAGCAGACAAGAATTTACAAAAATTATGGAATACCATAAAGGACACAGAAGTTCAAAATTATTTGGTAATAAAGGTATTGAGTGGAAATTCAATGTGGAAAAGGCGGCCTGGTGGGGCGGTTTCTGGGAAAGGCTTGTTAGATCTATCAAGTTATGTTTGAAGAAATTACTCATGAAGGCTTCACTTAAGTTTGAAGAGCTGGAAACAGTTTTAATTGAAATTGAGTCAATATTGAATTCACGCCCGCTAACTCATGTTTATAGTGAAATCGGCGAACCAGAACCGCTGACACCAGCTCATTTTCTAGTTGGGCGAAGACTGACATCTTTACCATCTGGCAAAATTCTTGAACCTGATTCAACTAAAGAAAATTAACAAGGCGATATAAATACCGGCTAAGGTTATTAGAAGGTTTTTGGAAAAGATGGAAAAGGGAATACTTACTTGAAACTAGAAACGTAAAACAAATTCAGACAGGTAATGCGGTAACAGATCTTTTGAAGGGATCTGTAGTTCTACAGGAGTGTCATCTAGGACGAGATGGAAAAATAAGGGCTTGCACTATCCGTTTAGCTAATGGAACTCATCTTCGTCGTCCTGTGCAGTTATTGTACCCCTTAGAAATGACTTAAACTCTTTGAACTGAACACAGTGAACTTAAATTACGAACACTGCGTATATGAACATTTAAACTTGTGGAACATTAAAACATTTAGTGTTTAAGATAACTTAAGAATCCAATCCTTTGATGAACCAAGAGTTCATCGATGGGGAGGATGTTACAGTTTATGCAGCTGGCCACGAGCTGGCGCAGCTTTTCATTTTTATGCTCTTTATATTTTCTTTACGCAATTGCGGATTTTTTGATAAAAGTGTAGTGGCAACAAAGTAAAATAATGAACGTTCTAATGTAAGCATGATTAGTTGTACATAGCTGTAAAAAAGAAAGTTTGTGTGAAAAACAAAATGGCAAAGAATTCCAAGCGTCTTGTTAAATCATCAAGAAAGGTAAGCAAAGATTATTTATTAAATGTTAAATGTTAAAAATAAGAATAAGAAAAGAATCTTAAAAATCAACATCCCCTTCAACATCATCAAAAGGGACTGTTTTGGAGGTCGCGGAGTTCTCGTTCGAGCAGACATAATGCTAGGTAGCCAGACCGACCTTCATATCTCCCAAGGAGGTTAGTCACCTGGGACTGCTATTGTAACGAGGTTCTTCTTCCTTACATGCGTCTTTTCACAAGGGCTATGGGTCCTCAGTTCCTCTTCATGGACGAGCACGCTCCACCTCATCGCACAGTTACTGTCGAAGAGCTGTTGGAGAGTGAAGATATTGAACACATGGATTGGTCGGCAAGGTCTCTGGATCTAAATCTCGTCAAGCATGCACGGAATTTACTAGGGAGACCCGTGACAGCACGTAACTTATCGCCAGTAACGATTCCGAAACTGCGATTAGTGCTACAAGAGGAACGAACAGCAGTGTCTCAACAGCTCATTAACAACCACATATCCAGCATGCACATATGATGTGAAACCTGCCTAGCAGTCAGGGGAGATCATATCCCCTATTAAAGACTGGATGTTTCTTGCTGGACACCCATCTCAGGGATGTTTCGGCCTTCAGTCGCATTGCGCTCCATGCTACTTTTTCAATAAAGCTTCTTTTTATCCCTCTGATTTCTCTTTTAGTAAGTGTTGCTTACATTACTCATGTCCTTACGTATTGGGGATCTTACGGTATTAAATGTGTTGATTTGGAAAGCTTTTGTACAAAGTTATATTAAAAAAACCGTCTCGTCCTTAATTTTTGCACACCAG
>KK113637.1:69517-88952 GCA_000611955.2 Stegodyphus mimosarum | reverse complement strand
ACAAAGTGGATTACATTACGTCTATGGAGCCTTTCCTTCTTTACATAGAGGTTCTTTGGCTGTCCCACCTCGCCTTTTTGGAGTGGCCGAGAGAAACAAGGAAAATCCTGTTCCTGCAATACTTCATTCGACGGCCTCCGGGATCTTGAAATACAGAAAGCACTGTGAATGGCGGAAGCAGCACGGCAAGCCACTCATAGAGACCGCCACCCAATCAGAGCTGCACGCATACAAGAACCAGTGGATCCAATGATTGCTCGCCTAAACGACTTAACCAGAAAGGCGAATGCTTTGTCACGGAATATTCATGACAAGAAACCGACCGTAAAGTGCTGGAAATGCGGTGCTGAAGGGCACACACGGAGAAACTGCAGAATACACCAGGGCACGGATGTTAAAAACGTGCTGATCAAGAAGGAGGGAAACTAATTTGGGGCCATTTCGCGGGGCGGAGGTTGCCAGATAATGAAAAGCTCCAGTTTAAAGCGCTTTAGATTTCTGCAGTGAGTGGCGGCAATAACGGAATTTTCATCATGGGAAAAATGAATGGAATTCCTTGTAACATGGCGATCGACACGGGAGCCAATGTTACCATCATTCGAAAACATTTGGCTCAACAACTCGAAGGTAAACTTATCTGGACGCCGCCCTGCGTCACCCTCCAGACTGTATCCGGCGAGAAGATCAATATAGAAGGGAAATTAAAGGTTAACATCACCTTTGGAAGTGCCGCTTATCATCACACGGCATATGTAGCAGAAATTACAGACCCTTGCATACTCGGATTGGACTTTTTAAGGAAATACAATTTTTCCTTGGACTTTAAAAATAACGAACTGCATTCTGCCTCGGAGGACATAACTTTATTCGGGATTAATGATGAAGGAGTGAAATCTATCCACAAAATCATAGCTCAAGACAATATCCCAATACCGGCAAGAACAGAAATTTTACTTCCTGGATCCATAGCCGAAAATAGAAATTTTCGCTACGGCGTGACGGAATATCCCAAGAATTGTAATAGTCCTAAAGGAGTATTCGTAGCCTTGCACTCGTCGACCTGTCGAGGACCGTTATCCCGGTGAGAGTTTCCAGCGTAACTGACAAGGCGAGAGTTATCAAGAAGGGTGCAGTAGTGCAGCATGTATTCCCCTAATCAGCGTTGAAAGAAACAGTAACATCCCGGAATCCGTGTCTTCAGAGAGCATTACATAGCAGTTATTGTACAATACGCAATTAAACGATGAAGAGAGGAATGCTGCCGAACAAGTCATTGAAGTTCTTCAAGATGGCTTTTCCCGCTCGTCTTCTGACGTGGGTCGAACCAGTTTAACTCAGCATAGAATCGATACTGGTGATCCTCCCCCAATCAAGCAACATCCAAGATGTCTGCCGATTTCGAAACAAGAAGAGGTGCGAACACTTTTAAAGGACATGCAAGAAAGCAATGTCATCGAGCCTTCAGCAAGTCCCTGGGCATCTCCCATCGTCCTGGTGAAAAAGAAAGATGGGACAACCAGATTTTGCGTTGACTATCGCCGGCTGAACGACGTTACGAAGAAAGACAGTTACCCTCTTCCTAGAATTCACGACATTCTGGATACTCTCTCTGGAAGCAAGTAGTTCTCCACACTTGATTTAAAGAGTGGATATTGGCAGGTAGAATTACATCCTGATGACCGAGGAAAGACGGCATTTACTACAGGACAAGGACTTTGGCAGTTCAAGGTGATGCCCGTTTGGCTATGTAACGCGCCGGCTACATTCGAAAGCCTCATGGAGACTGTTTTAAAAGGTCTTTGCCTATGAAGCCTGTCTGATATACCTGGATGACATCATCATCGTCGGGAAGAGTTTCGAAGAATATCTGGGAAATCTTAGAAAGGTGCTTCAGAAACTGAAAGAAGCCAATCTGAAGTTGAGTCCCGCTAAACGCAAATTATTCAGACAGTAAGTGACTTATCATCTCTGCTGAAGGTGGACATATCATCTCTGCTGAAGGTGTGCGCAGGGATCCTGAAAAAGTGTCAGCAGTTAAAAACTGGAGACGTCCCGAAAATGTCCACTAAAAGAGAAGCTTTCTAGGACTTTGCACCTAATTTTCGAGATTCGTGAAGGATTTTTCTTCCATTGCAAGATCCCTTCACAAGCTGACAGAGAGCAAGCAAAAGTTTGTGGGGACAAAAGAATGTGAGGATGCATTTAAGAATTTGAAGGAAGCTTTCCCATCTGCTCCAATCCTGACGTATCCTCAGCTCGACAGACCATTTATTCTCGACACGGACGCGAGTAATAAAGGTGTCGGCGCTGTTTTGTCCCAAGAAAGAGAGGGCCAAGAACGTGTAGTGGCTTATTGGAGCAATTGCCTATCTAAACCAGAGGGGAATTACTGTATCACCAGGAAAGATTTGCTCGCTATAGTCAAAGCCGTAGAACATTTCCATCATTATCTATACGGCTGAAAATTCCTGCTCCGCACAGATCATGCATCATTGGCCTGGCTTTTAAAATTCAAGAATCCTGAGGGTAAGATAGCCAAGTGGATACAGAGACTCCAGGAATATGACATTACTATCCGTCATCGCAAGGGACAGTCGCACAGAAACGCTGACGCCTTGTCTAGAAGACCTTGCCCAGAAAACTGCCGATATTGTTCCAGGGTCGAAGCTAAATGCCAACTGGTTAATCCAGTCGCACGGCAAATTACTGCATCAACATCGGCTGATCCTGACCCATGGAATGACAAGGAAATCAGAAAAGACCAGCTGGAAGGCCGTGATATTAAACTCTTAATTGAGTTAATGGAGACCTCAAACAGAAAACCTACCTGGCAGGATATTTCGAGCTATAGTCCCACGACAAAACAATATTGGGCTCTCTGGAACTCATTCAATATTCGAAACGGCGTCTTGTACCGGAAATTCGAATCCGATGATGGACAGACATTTCGATGGCAGCTGCTACTCCCAACATCCAGGATCCCGGACGTCCTTAAAGAACTGTATAGCAGCTTTGCAGGAGGTCACTTCGGAGTAATGAAGACCTTGCATAGAGTTCGGGAGCGTGTCTTCTGGAATAATGCAAAGGATGACGTGCAAAAGTGGTGCCGATGTTACGATGTCTGTGCCAGTCGGAAAGGACCGAAGAAACGCAGCCGGGAAAAGCTGTAACGTTACAATGTAGGAGCACCTTTTGAACGTATCGCCTTTGACATCTTAGGACCTCTGCCACGAACTGCTGATGGCAACAAATACATCCTCGTTGTCATCGATTACTTCACCAAGTGGCCTGAAGCGTATCCTATTCCTGATCAAGAGGCTGTTTCAGTAGCAGAGATGACGATACAGCACTGGATTTCCAGGTTCGGAGTTCCTCTTCAGTTACATTCCGATCAGGGAAGGAATTTTACCTCGGCTGTAGTCAAAGAACTCTGCAGGCTGCTCGGCATTGACAAAACCCAAACGACTAACATCCCCATTCAGACGGCATGATAGAGAGGTTTAATCGTACCATCCTCAATAACCTCTCATTAGTGGTTTACAGAAACCAACAGGACTGGGACAACAAATTGCCACAATTTTTACTGCCTTACTGCAGTGCTGTCCATGAGACTAACGGCTATTCCCCTATCTCAGATGCTCTTCGGTCGTGACCTTCGTCTGCCATGTGATCTTTTGTTTGGTCGCCTTGCGGATGCGCCTTCATCGCCTGAGGAATACATTAAAGATCTCCAGGCCCGGTTTGAGGTGGTGCACAACTTTGCACGAGAGTCAGTCAATTTGGCGACGGAGAAAATGAAGACCCGCTAAGACACGAGAGCTACTGAACATCGTTTCAACGAAGGAGACAAGGTGTGGTTATGGAATCCGACTCGTCGAAAAGGACTCTCTCCAAAACTACAGTCACCTTGGGATGGTCCTTGCACAGTCCTAAACAGGCTGAACGACGTCGTGGTTCGGATCCGTAAGTCATCAAACTCTAAGCCTAAAGTCGTCCATTACGACAGGTTAGCTCATTACTATGGCCATAGTACGTAGTGAATATAATTGTAAATAGTATAAGACCATGGTCCTTTTTCTATTTAGTAGTCGATGGTATTTGATTTGTATTTAGTTGTTCGATAGTATTTGATCTGCATTTACTATTTGATAGTCCTTGATTTGTATTTAGCATTTGATTTGTTTTAGGGTACGTATTGCAATTATTGTTTATGTTGTTTGTTATTCTAATGTGTTATTGCATTGATGCCTTATTGTAAGTTTGGCTTCCTGTCCAGGGATTGTACTACCCGGGACGTGCAGTCCTTGGGAAAGTGGCAGTGTTACGGATTTTGTATTTATTTATCTATTTTTAATACAATGTTTAGTAAAATAGCAAATATTCTGCAGAAGAACATGCTTACTTCATATTTAGTTTTTAATATTATGCTAAGAAAATAGTTCTAAGATGGGTATTATCTACTAAAGCATTATGTATTGTAGGAAAATTTGAATGAATTAGGTAGTCTTTGGGGTTTTCGTATCGGAAAAAGGTAACATTAATTAAATTACAGTTTTTGTACAATTATAAGAAAGTGGAATATTATTTGGCTGTAATTTTGTATTGATAAGTTATTATTTCCGTAAAGAAGTCCTGAAATGTACTTTTAAGAACTACAATTACCTTTGGAATTTTATAATGAGAATGAACAGCTTTCGTTGTGCACCAGATAACTATTTACCAAGAAAAGGATTTCATTTATAAAGATAATCATCAAGTGATTTCCTTTTTGAAACTATTTCCTGCAAAAATATTACATTATGAAGTTCAATTTCTGGTATATATGAGCCTTATTTTATTTTATATTTATCTAGAAACTGCATGGACTCTCATATATGTAAAATGGGTGCTCCGTATTTCTTTTTAAAAAAGAGCTAAGGTTTAAAGAATGATATTCAGGCAATGAAATAAATCAAATGTATTTTCTATTTATTTTTCACAAAGGAAATAAATTACATAAAATTCCTGTCCTAAATATTTGAAGTTTAATCTTAGAAAACTGAGGTAAAACATTTTAATCTTTGTAAAGAATATAAAGGAAACGTCTTTTTTTTACATCTTAGACACGTTGTAGGGTTTATATTTATTTTAACTAACATTTATTTTAAGTTTATCTTTCCTGTTTAGTCTTCATTTTTCCCCTAGAAATGCCCGCGTCAGTGTATGTAAACTTTAGTAGCACGCGCAGTTTATTCAAATTTAGCGGAAGCTAGTTGAATTAAAATAGGAATGGAAACCAGAGTGTGAGAGTCTTGCTTTGAAGCTACGCTGGAGAGATTGCTCGGTAGAATTTAGATTAGCGTGTGTAGGCCTTTTTGCCTAGCTTTGTAGAAGTGCTAGATTTCAACTGTTTAATCAGTAATATTGCTGAATATCAGCGATAATTAAAACCGCGGTTAGTTTAGGATCTCAGAGCCTTGTCGGTAGTGTTTGATAATTGTCATCTAGTTATTACTTTCAGTTTTACGTTTTGTTTCAGTTTATCGCCGGGTTGGCGCAGTTTGTGAACGTCAAGTAGACGTATTTGTTATTTTAAAGATAAAAATAAAAAGGGTTCTAACCCCTTCTTACGTTTCTGTGTAATTTTACACATAGCCGCAATCACTACCCCACTTTCTGACAAGTTGGGCCAGCGAGATCTTACAATGTAAAGCGAAACATCTTTGAGTTAAAAAAAAATCTTTTTCAGCTTTAAAGGAAGTTGAAATGATCGGTAACTTAAATGAACTTTTAGTACATTTTAGTAAGAGTTAATTTAAAAAAGATTCCACCGACTGTATTCTTAGAACCACATACTATAAATTCAGTTAAAAAAATTCAAATGCAAGTGTTCAAACAGAAATATTTCACGAATTTCAGATAAGATAGGAACGGAATGAACCTAGTTGATAATAACGGAAAAGCATGTAAAGAACTAAGAAAAGATGCATTCGTGGAGGACATTCTAAGGTCCTAATTAGCACATGGGCTGCGTTTTTCGTTTTCAAATTAAAACAGAAGTGATTCCAGCGCAGGAAACACGCCAGCAGTACACTGAAACTTTAAGTGTACACCTGATCTTCGCTCTTACAAAAGTTTTAGTAGAATTGTAAATTCTACGTATAAGAGTGAAGGTCAAATGCCCACTTAGAGTTTTAAGGTACTGTCGGTGTGTTTCCGTAGCTGGGATCTGTTTTTATGGAGAATTGCTATATAATTAATTATATATAATTACCTTCCAAATTTTGTACAGTACTTGATCTTCACCGTATCACTTTTTAGTACATTTACGATTTATATGCTACGTATGTCGTTCTAAAAATAAGCTTCGAATTGTAAAAGTACACTCTTAGACAAAAAAAACGACGCACCAAGAAGGAATTATCTGAATGGGACGAAAATCGGCAGAAGTGATGTGCATGTACAGAAAAACAAAAGATAAGAGTTTGAGAAAAATTGGATGATTTATTGAAGTGATAGAGCTTCACAAATTGAAAAAGGTCAGTAACGAGTTTGTCCACCTCTGACCCTTATACAAGCAGTTATTCGGCTTGGCATTGATTGCTAGAAGTTGCGGATGTCCTCCTGAGGGATATCGTGCCAAATTCTGTCCAACCGGCGCATTAGATCGTCAACACCCCGAGCTGGTTGGAGGGCTCTGCTCATAATGCTCCAAACGTGCTCAATAGGAGAGACATCCGGCGGCCTTGCTGGCCAAGGTAATGTTCGGCAATCACTAAGGCAAGCAGTAGAAACATGTGCAGTGGGGGGAAGGGCATTATCTTACTGAAATGTAAGTCCAGGGTGGCGTGACATGAAGGGTAACACAACAGGCCTCAGAACTTCGTCGACGTACCGTGTGCTGTAAGGTTGCGAAGGATGAAAACTAAAGGAGTCCTACTACGAAATGAAATAGCATCCCAGACCATGCCTGTCTGCCTGAAGACAGTCAGGTTGGTATCACACCTCTGTCCGGGGCGCCTCCAGACTCGCCTCCGCTGGTCATCGGGGCTCAGTTCAAAGCGGGAATCATCACTGAAGACTATTCTACTCCAGTGAGTGACATTCCAGTGCGAATGAGCCCGACACCACTGCAAACGGGCTTGACGTTGTACAGAGGTCAATGGTAGTCGGCGCAAGGGACACCGTGACCTCAGTCCCCTTTCTGTGAGCCGTCTATGAATGATCCTTGCGGTCACTGAAGCCCTAGTTGCACGTACAATCGATGATAATGATGCATCTGGGGCTGTGAGTGCCGCTCTGACGATTGCTCAGTTTTCACGTTCTGTCGTCTCTCTAGACCTACCGCTTCCTTTTTGACGCCGCGTGAGGCCATGGTTCGCCCATTCCTGCCAACATAGTCTAATAGTGGCATTGCTCTTGCTCAAATGTTGAACTTTTCGCCGACAAGACCAACCGGCTTCTTTAAGCCCTACTACCCGACCTCTCTCAAAGTCTGACATCTGCGCATATCGTTCGCGCACCTGTATGCGGGGCATAGTTACTGTCTACCAGAGTACACGGAATGAAATTCGTGAAGAATTTGTGACCTGGAATCTTAATTTCTCCTCTTAAATATCCTGCCAGTTGCGCAGATCAGATGCGCTGTAGCGACAACAGTTCATTCATTGGCAGTCAAAATGTAAAATTTTGCATTTTCCGTCATAACCTGTATGCACACCAATTTGTGTCCTGTTTGCTTTATATCTTCTCGGTGCATCGTGGTGGGGTTTTTTTTTTTTTTTTTTGTCTAAGAGTGTATTTACAAATTCCACTAAATTTCCTAGATCTGAAGAACTTCTTTTACTTCTGAATTTTTACCTTATGTCTGCATAACCTGCATTTATTCCCTGCGTCTTGTTATTGCTGATAGGAAAAATTGTAATTACATGAAACATTTGGATAACTGAAGTTCATACGTATGTTGAAAAATGAGAACAAATCCGGCATCCTATCATAACTGACTAATACTCTGATTAATAAAATTTTAAGAAAACATCAGTTTCATTCGCGTGAATATATGTAAGTATATTTTTCGAAATCATCCAAGAAATCTGTCACATAAAAGATCTACAAATATAATTTCAAATATTTAAATAATTCATTAGCTAAATAAACCAAAAACGTATCGAGAATTCATTCGGAAATACCAAATGCAAAATTAGAATAGTTTCCAAGTGTCTAAAAGACTACTGAGAGCGCAGCTTCAAAACGTTTGTGAAAAGACAACGACCTCACAAATACACTGCTGGCCACCGTAAATGCAACACCCTGAAGGAAGCGTGCAAATAACATGAAATTTACAACATGCATTAGCGGAGGTGAGATATGCAAATGATTAGAATTTCAGCGCAGACCACATCATGCGGACTGTGGTAGTAAACAGCGATCATCGTTTCATCAAGTATCCGAGTTCGACAGAGGAAGGATAGTGGCCTACCAAGAGTGTAGATTATCTTTCAGGGAAATCGGTAGTCGTGTTGGACGAAACCAAACAGCTGTAATGCGGATATATGTGACCGTTGGATGCAGGAGGGTACGACAGACCGACGTGTTCGATCGCATCCACCTCAGTGCACCGCTTCGCGTGATGACAGGAACATTGTGCGCATGGCAGTGACGGATCGCTCTCACATCACGAACCATACCACAGCACATTCAGTCTGTAACGCATCCTCCAGTGTCTGCGCGTACCATTCGACGCCGTTTACAGCAGAGTGGTCTGTTCGTAAGACGTCCATTGCTTCGTCTACCCTTGACGCAGAACCACAGACGTCTCCGCCGCGAATGGTGCGATGAAAGAAGGATGTGGACGTCAGAATGGAATGAAATTGTCTTTAGTGACGAGTCACGCTTCTGTCTGCAACACCACGATGGTCGGATTCGAGTCTGGAGACACCGTGGAGAGAGGATGCTGAACAGCTGCGTTATGCACCGCCACACGGGTCCTACACCGGGTATTATGGTATGGAGCGGTATTGGATATCACTCTCGCACTCCTCTAGTACGCATTGCCGGTAAACAGCCAGCGCTACATCTCCGAGGTGTTGGGGCCAGTTGTCCTTCCTTACCTTCAGGGCTTGCCCACAGCCATATTTCAACAGGATAATGCGCGACCACACGTGGCACGCATTATCCAAGGGTTCTTCGTTAATCGTCAGATTGAATTGCTTCCCGTTTACTGTTTTTTTTTTCACCGAGTTAAGTTGACAAAGTTTCCGTTTTTTTAATTTTTGGGTAGAAAAATTTTCAGTGAAATCTTGTTCTACTTTCAAAGTGAAGAAAAACCTCCACTTAATTTTGCATTTTTTTCCAAAGCGGAAAAATTTTATTCACATTTTGTTAAGGCGAAAAATGTTCACTACAGTTTCCGTTAGTACTCAAATGAAACAGTATGGTTTTTTAAGTTGAAAAAATTTTCACTTTAATTTTTTTTTAAATCGAAAAATCTTCACTTTTATTTAGTCTCTGGGAAAATATATGTTAATTTTTAAATGTAATTAGAAAAAAATCGAAAAAGATCACTTGAATTTTTTAGGGAAAAAAATCTCCACTTTTATTTTGCCTATGGGAAAATCCATGTTAAATTCAAAATGTTAGGGAAAAAAGTTACACTTTGATTTAAAAAAGTAGAAAAAAATTCATTTAGATTTTTTAGGTCGAAAACGTTTCACTTTAATTTTTTTAGGGAGAAAAATTTCACTTACTTTTTTTTCCTAAGATGAAATTCCTTTTTCGTTCTAATCGTTTTGCGTTTGAGTTGTAATATTTCTGAAGCTGAATTTTCAGAAATCGAAATCACTTCGATCTGTCACATTTCGCTTTAGATAGAATATTGTCTTCAAATGGGAGATTTTAGAATAAGTAAATTCATTATAGATAGAAAAGAAGATTAAAAATACTTCATTATTTTTCATGCCCTGCTTGTGGTTAAGGTTCTTACCCCTGACTTATCCAATTCGGGACATTTTCAGAAAAATATTCATTCCTTGTCCATGTTTCCCATACTCATATAGTAATATTGTTGGAAATCTGACATTTTTTTTCGTCCATGTTATATTTCACTATTGCTCCTTGGCTTGGGAAGAAGTATTTCCATGGGTATTGCACACCTCTCCTATACGTCTGCGACTGTTCTACTAAATTATATTACCAAACAGTGTAAATAGTATCCGTAGAAATATAGATTATCTTGAATGTGTGATTAATCTGAATACGAAAAACGCAGCCGGTGGGGTCTTTTTTAAATTAACTCTTACTAAAATGTACTAAAAGTTCATTTAAGTTACCAATCATTTAAACTTCCTTTAAAGTTGAAAAAGATTTTTTTAACTCAAAGGTGTTTCGCTTTACATATCTAAGATGTAAAAAAAAGATGTTTCCTTGATATTCTTTACAAAGATTAAAACGTTTCACCTCAGTTTTCTAACATTAAATTTTAAATATTTAGGGTAGGATTTTTTTCTTTCTGTAATTTATTTGCTTTATGAAAAATAAAGAGACTATATATTTGATTTATTTCAGTGCCTGAATACCATACTTAAACTGTAACTCTCTTTTACAAAGAAATACGGAACACCCATTTTACACTCATGTTCATAAATTAAGGATAATTCGGAGTCACGCAGAAATCGAACTCTAAAATAAATATATCACCTGTAAAATCAATACACACATCTTCAAGAATCATATGCAAATTTCAGGAAGTAACCAGATGACACCGATGGTACGTCACAATGGCGAGAGTGTAAGAGAGTGATATATAAGGAATACAGGCAAAGAAGTAAAATTGTTCGCTGGCGCTTTATAAGCATTTCAGTGCAATAACCGAATAGATATGACACAAAGGACGTATTTGGATGATTTTTTTACGTGGTAGAATTATCGGCCGTCTGGAATGTGGGCGTACCCAACCGGAAGTATCAGACGAACTTGGAATTGCCCAGAGTGTCATCTCCAGTCTTTGGCAACAATTCCAAGATGATGGTAATGTGAGAAGACGTAGCACAGGTCGCCTCAGAGTTACAACGCCGAATGAGGACCGGTATTTGGCAGTTACTGCCAAAAGAAACAGGCGGAGCACAGCCTCAGACCTGTCTCGTCAGCTGTCTTCAGCCACTGGTACGACAATTTCGAGGCAGACCGTGTACAGACGCTTAGGGCAGATTGGTCTATATGCTCGTAGACCTGTCAGATGCGTTCCACTTACTGCAACTCACTGTCGCCTGCGGTTGGCCTGGAGTAGAGAGCATGCATTGTGGACACCGCAACAGTGGGCTTGTGTGATGTTTTCCGACGAGTCCAGGTTTAGCTTGCAGTCAGATTCTCGCCTGACTTTCATACTACTCCAGATACCCGATACCACCAAGAAAACATCATTGAACGACACCGTTACGGTGGTGCAGAAGTGCTCGTTTGGGGTGGAATTATTCTGGGTTTCATAACTGACCTGCATGTTCAAATTGGAACCATGAACAGCCAAATCTATCGGGACGTCATTCTCTAACAGCATGTACGTTTGTTTCGGGGCGCCATGGGAGCACAATTTGTGTTTATGGATGACAACACCCGTCCTCACCGTGCAAACGTCGTAAGCGAAGGCCTTCAATCGGAGGATATCCCCCGTATGGACTGACCAGCATTCTCACCAGACTTGAATCCAGTAGAGCATGTGTGGGACATGCTTGGCCGACGAGTTGCAGCCCGTCAACCTCCTGCTACGTTTCTACCGGAACTTCGGAGAGCATTGCTTTTTGAGTGGTGTAATATTCCCCAAGATTAGACCGATAATTTGATACTCGGCATGCCTACGCGTTGTACGGACTGTATTGCATCGTCTGGGAGACATACAATGTATTAACAATCATACCAACCATGTAATATTGGTTTTTGGTAAACAGGTTTTTTTTGTAATTTGCTCCAGGGAGAAAAGATTGCTAATTTTTAAATAATATCAAACATATAGCATCGTTTTTGCTCTTTACCTTTTGTGTAATAAATAAGCTTTAAAAATAAGTCAAATTTGCTTTGCTTCTAACTCTTCCTTTGCCTGATTTTGCATTATTCTTAATTGATGGACATGAGTGTACATAAATGAGAGTACATGCAGTTTGTAGATAAATATAAAATAAAATAAGGCTGGAAATATACTAGAAATTGAACTTCGTAATGTAATATTTTTCCAGGAAATAGTTTCAAAAAGGAAATCACTTGATGATTATCCATATGAATCAAATCTTTTTCTTGGTAAATAGTTATCCGGTGCATGTTGACGCGAACTTCATTCACAACGAAAGCTGTTCATTCTCATCATAAAATCCAAAGACTATCTAATTTATTCAAATTTTACTACAACGCATAATGCTTTAGCAGATAATACCTTAGAACAGTTTTCTTAACATAATATTAGGAACTAAATATGAAGTACACATGTTCTACTTCAGAATATTTGCTATTTTACTCAAATGAAGATAAACTTTACCGAATTTAAGTTATTGACACAATTTTCCAACAAGTTTCAGAAAAATTTCCAATAGAAAGCAATTATACACTCACTTCCAAAAGTTAAGCACGGAAAGCTAATTTCCGGAAGCGAATCAGAATTGAGGAGGATGCAATTCGCTGCAGAGGTGGATGGAAGTATGCAAATATGTTAGGTAACAGCCAATCGCGCTTCCCTGTCAAGAAATATATAAAAAGGGAAGTCTTATAAGAAGACAGCTTTACGAAGGGTTACAGAAGTTGATTGTAAGTGTTGATAAAAGGTGTTTAAAACTTTCATACAATTTGTTTTCAAGACATACGTGTTTCTATGACTTCCAGAAGACGAATGGAAGATTCTGAACGCTGTCGTGCTGTGGAGCGCATTGAAGCAGGACAGTCGATCACAGATGTTGTTCTTTTCTTCGGCGTTCATCATTCTATAATTTCACGTTTACAGAAATAATTCCAAACCACACAGACAGTTGTCCGAAGGCCCGTAGCCGGTCGCCCAAGGGTTACAACCCCCGCGGAAGATCCATATATTGCTATTGCAGCCGAGCGGAATCGCAGAGCGACCTCCACGCGTGGGACATCTATGGTGACAGCATCCATTGGTCAGGCGATATCTGCAGCTACTGTACGCCGAAGATTACATATGAGTGGAGTGTACGCCCGGGTACCTCGAGTTTGTGTTCCTCTACCCGTCGACTCAAGAGGGGCACGATTTCAGTGGTCCCGAGAACACGCAAATTGGAATGTGTTTGACTGGGGCAATGTCATGTTTACTGATGAGTCAAGATTTGCTCTGTAGCCAGATGAGAAGCGTACTAGGATATGGGGTGAACAACGAACACGCAATCAGTCTCAAAACATCACCGAACATCACGCAATCCGAGGGGAGGAAGCATTATGGTGTGGGCAGGGATTTTATTAGGATACCGCACGGACCTGCACATCTTTAAACGGGGTTCTTTAACGGCTGTTCGGTATCGAGATGAAGTCCTAGAATCCATTGTGACATTTTACGCTGCAGCAGTTGGCCCAACTTTTGTTTTAATGGACGATAACGCACGTCCCCATAGAGCTGACATCGTCGATGACTACATGGAGAGTGAAGGGATCGCGTGTATGTCGTGGCTAGCATGTTCGCCCGACCTTAATCCCATTGAAAATCTTTGGGATGCTTCGGCCGTGCTGTATCTTGAAGTTTCCCACCTCCAACCACTCTTATTGAGCTGGAAACTGCTCTACAAGAAGAATGGCGATTGCTTAATTCTGCGTTAAGTCTCCAGTATGTCATTATCTGATAACTTACTAAAATTTAATTATTGTTTTCATTTCTGTATATTATTATTGATTTTGTTTTATGCATAAATATATATGCTACTTTCCTGCCGAACATTGTATCAATCAAAGCAGTATTTGTTGATTTTTTTGCATTTTACATCTTCGTGATTAACTTTTGGAAGTGAATGCATTTACCTAAAGAATGAGTCTTAACAGATTCTTATCGGCTTCAGATTTACTATGAGGGGGAAAACCTGAAGCTCCCTTTATGTGTACACACACAAAAACCATGAACAATTTCATAGTGCAATTAGCAATTTAGATACACTTAATACTGATTCAACCTAATTTTAACATTAACTTTCAATTAGAATTTTCAAAAGATAAGCATAATTATGCTATATATTATTAGTTGCAGACGCTATTGGGAGAAAATGCAATGAAATATTCAATACGCATATACACGCTAAGAAAATCCCACGCATTAGAAGCAGTTAATTTTTTTGCATAATTTTCGATGAAATGTAAAATATTGTAATACGTCATTACAAAACCAGAGTAGGATAGAAAAAAAATTCGGCTAATCTTTGGAATATGGTAACTGGTAGTTTGGCGACTTTTGGCGACATTTTAGTAAGGCAATAAAAATTATAATAATAATAATAATTTTTATTAATTTAATGTATATGTTTATTTATATTTTAATTAGTGTTCTTTAATTTATTTATATTTTAATTAAATGATAGTCATTTTGTGCATTACGCGTTTGTAGCATTTTGCAATCCATTTCAGTACAAGTAAACCTGCATGGAAATAAGTTAAATATTTGACACTAAGTATTTGCAACCATTTTTAATGTTTGCCTTATAAATTCGCAAGTGACTTTTATAATGAATAATTTAGAGGAAAAAGAAAATTAATGTAATTTCTTACATATTTTATTCATTTTATACGTGCAAATGTTCATCCTTAAAAAGGGTATATGAAAGTTGAACATATAAAAGCTTGCATAGTATACATACTTTTTAGCGATCAGATAATTTCATATATGTCCTTTTTTACCAACTTCAAAGATTCACACAATTTTCCTGCTTTTTCGTGGAAATTTTTCTAATTTACGAGAAAAATTATTTACATGTTTCATATACAAATTTTCCCTGTAAAAACAAATTTCTGTGCACGTTTGTTCCACTACTTTTCGGAAAATTCCAAACGTGATTTTAGCTAATAAGCACCTGGAAACAATTTCGCACCTAATCTTCGTCATGATTAAGCACTTTTGTTCCTTAAAAATTCTAGCATAAACGTAATTCGGCTAGCAGATTGTTGGAAAAAATATTTAAAAATTTAGTTAAAAAAAAAAAAAAAAAAAAAAAACCTTTACTTCGAGAAAACAAAATGGCGTCCCCCCAAAAAAACTGCCAGTTGCTGTAGCAAGGTTGCTCGCCAAATTTTCGCCAAAAAACCGCCAAGTTACCATAATCCGAAGATTAACCAAAAATTCTTTAAACAAGAAAATATTAACGACATTTATTCATTTGCACAAGAAATAAATCAAAATGTTGAAATATTTCTTCAGAGATATTCGTATAATACCGCAATATCTCAAACGTTTAGCAAAACTCAATTCAAAACAGATAAACTAATTCTATCTCACAGTGAAATCGCTACAATCAGTAACAGCATTAAGTAAACAAACAGCAGTTTGCTTTAAACAGCTACAACTACAACTGAGATGAGGTGTTTAAATTCGGCTTTTATAAGCTTTTTAATTAACACGAGATCATTCTTTGACTTTCTCGATTTTTCTAGATTACAAAAGCAATTACGGGATATGTATTTATTAAATAATAAATGCGCGCTCTCTTGTATTTTTACTTTTCCGGCTCAGATTTCTCTTACAATTCGTCACGCGCTGCATTGCACGGGAAAATAAAACAATTTCAATTATAATTATAAATAAATAGCGAAATAAATATGAAATCCGTAGCAATATAAACAAATATAATAATTTAAAAACCTGATATTTATTTCCTTTCAAAAGTACTATTCTAAAAAATCGTAAAACAAATCAATTTCTTCACCTACGTACAAACTTTAAATATTAATCAATACATCATTTACAGTAATAACATCAAGAAAGTCATCAGTAACAATTAGTTTAGTAAAATTTATATTGCTTTCATTTTGAAGAATAAAGTCCTTTGCTATGTCAGTCCAATTAGCTGTAAACAAAGCTTGGTCAAAATAATTTTCACACTTTTCGGCACGGCTTGTTGATAAGCATTCATGTCCTAGTAGATTGTTATAACCTACTTGGCAATCAAAACACACCAAAAGTTCTGTAATTTTGTTAGAAATAAATTTTTCAATACACTTACACAAAGAGTCCTGCAGTTGATGAAATCCATTTGGACGGTCAGGATGACCAACAACTGCTTTCTCACGAAATAGTTAAAAGTTTCTTCTGTGAAGGCACATATTTCGCTATGTTTTGAGTCAAGTTTAAGTAAATGGTCTTTCCTCAACAGAACATGTTCCGGTACGAATTCCAGTCTCAAATCTTTTCTTTGAAACAATCTTTGTAGTGGAAGCACGACAAGGTCACTAATATTATTTCCAACAATGGAATGTCTTCTATGATGGGAATCTGAAAATTTTTTAACGGCTTTATCAATGATCACGGGAGAAAATCCTCGGTCAATAGCAACTGCTTTTAAATATGTATTTCGCATATGTTATGTATTTCGCGCGCTCAAAGTTTGTTCCTTAGAATCCTTGCT
Organism: Stegodyphus mimosarum; assembly: GCA_000611955.2. NCBI lineage: Eukaryota > Metazoa > Arthropoda > Arachnida > Araneae > Eresidae > Stegodyphus > Stegodyphus mimosarum. Next base: position 72,381 of record KK113637.1, on the reverse strand, counting down.
TAATTATTTAATTATTTATTATTATTTGCTTAATCCTTAATTATTTAAAAGCAGTTGCTATTGACTGAGGATTTTCTCCCGTTAAAAAAAGATAAAGCCGTTAAAAAAAGTTTCAGATTCCGATCATAGAAATAATATTAATGACCTTGTCGTGCTTCCATTTTATCCTTCTGTTAGTTATAAAATTGTACGGGTTCTCCAGAAATTCAATTTTCGGGTCAATTTCTCCCCTATCAATAAAATTCACGGTTCGACTCTAAAAAGATTTCGTTTCTGAATTTAATCCTTGGGGAATTTATAGTATATCGTGTCAGTGTGGCTTGAAATATATTGGCCAAACAAAAAGAGCGTTAAAGTTTCGTATCAAGGTACATCAATTTTATGTCCGAAAGGGCGAAATTAACAAGCCTTCAATAGCGTATCATAGTTGGAAATTCAATCATAATTTTGACTTTGGATCTTCAAAAATTATCCAAAAAGCTTCTTCCGTTGGTGAATTGGATTTTCTAGAGGCTTTTCATATTCACAAAGATTTACCATATTTAGTGAATGATTTTAAGCCCAATCCAGTCCTTCCTAACGCTTTTAAAATTGTATTAACATAATTCTTGGTTATTATTTTTGCTGATAGATGGTGTCGCCTCCTCGCGCGTGGTTCTAGCCGAGGGTATTAAAAAAGAAAGCCGTTACTGAGGTTGCTTTCCCTTTCTAGAAATTTTGTTCTCCTGATTAGGAGGGATCTGTAGTTGCCCTCGAAATCGATTGAGTGTTTTAGTAAATGTACGCCAAATACAAGGTTGTTTCAGCGGTTTTGATTGTCAAGTTGGCGTGTTTCTCATCTATTCTAATAGTTGTACTAGTTATGAAAAAGCGTTTTCTAAATAAGAATCGTTAGGTAATATTTAAGAACTGCAAATGTATACTTTGCAATTAACAGCTGTCTATGATCTTTATAACATAAAGTCTACACAACATCATCTCTATTATCTACTTAAAAGATGGTTTTGTGAGCTGTGAAAAAAAAAAAAAAAAAAAAGAATGGCGTTGTAAAATGTTCTTAAAAAATTAACGTAGTGTTTTAATTTACTTCCCTCCATGCCGTTTTTGACATATTTTGTAGTTATTAGTTTGTATATCAAAAGAAGAAGCAAAAGCTCTAACCACGCCACTGGATTCCCCTCATTCCGTTTAACTGTGATCAGGTGTTTATTCTTAATCCGCTCATTGCGTGTGCTACGGATTTGGTATTTAATTAGCTATTTATTTCGGATTGCTATTAAAATTGTTTTATTTTCCCGCGCAACGCAGACGATTTTTGAAGAGAAAACTACGTCGGAAAAGTAAAAATAAAAGAGCGCGTGCATTTAATATTTTATAAATAAATATTTCGTAATTGCTGCTGCCATCGACGAAAATAGAGATATTTATATATTTTACCAGAATTTTCTAGTGAATAATTAAAAAAGCTTATAAAAGCCGAATTAAACACCTCAGCTCAGTTGTAGCTGTTTTAAGCGAACTGTTTGTTTACTAAATGTTGTTATTGATCGTAGCGAATTTGCTGTGAGATAGAATTAGTTTCTCTGTTTTGAATTGAGTTCTGTTTAAAGTTTGAGATATTGTGATATTGCATGAATATCTCTGAGGAAACATTTCAGTATTTTGCTTTATTTCTTGTGAAAGAATAAATTTTATTAACTTTTTAACGACTTGTGCATTCATTCCATTACGAACCCGTACGCACGCAGCACTTGGTTCAAATCATCACTATATCAGTCGCTGACCAAAGCTTAATGCTAAGCTCAGGCTTAGCATTAAGCTAGAGATTTTGATGGTAAATCCAAGCCTGCATGGTAGAAATGGCGTTAAACATCTGGGTGCCTGGGCAGAAAGCCCTACTCCAAATTGAGCGCAACCTGACTTGTAAATTATTCATTGGAAATGATTCACATCACGTGCAAGTCATGAGTTTAGAATGTCAAGAGGCTGCACAAAGCTTATAACAGATTTTTCATTAGAAGCTATCGAGCTGGTAATTAGTGATTAGCAAACGGCAGACAGCAGAAACATGAAATATTACATCCATACTATTTGATCAAACGGTGCCCGCAGGTAATTAAAATACACTAGACAACAAACACAAAATAAAGATAAAAATATAAAGCACGAGCAGGTGCATTAAGCATTTGTTTGGAGAGGCCTCTTGCAGTTTACGGAATTGTTGTATTCTTGGATACGAATTTTAATCTCTGAGTTATTAGTTTCGCCATGGTTATTATGAAACATTCTTGGCTAAGTGATTAAATGAATAATATTGTTACGAATTTCACATTTACTTGGCTATTTATTTAGAATTGTAATTAGATTTGCTTCGTGTTGCCTTAGCAACGCAGACGATTTTTGAAGAGAAAGCTACGTAAAAAAAAAAATAACAATAAAAATAAAAGAGCGCGCGCATTTAATGCTTAATAAATAAATATCTCGTAATTACTGTTGCCATCCAGAAAAATCTAGAAAAATCGAGATTGTTCTACTGATAATTAAAAAAAAGCTTATAAAAGCCGAGGTGAAACAGCTCATCTCAGTTAGTCAGTTAGTTGTTGTTGTTGCTGTTATACTTGTAGCTGTAAAAAGCGAACTGCTTAATGCTGTATTGATTGTAGCGATTTCGCTGTGAGATAGAACTATTTTATCTGTTTTGAACTGAGTTTTTGCTAAACGTTTGAGATATTGTGATATTGTGCGAAGATTTGTGAAGAAATATTTCAGCATTTTAATTTATTTCTTGTGGAAAGAATAAATTTTTGTTAACTTTTTACGACTTGTGCATTCAATATATAACGAACCCGTACGCACGTAACAAT
>KK113637.1:26736-65195 GCA_000611955.2 Stegodyphus mimosarum | reverse complement strand
CTTACTGTGACTGCTAAGCTACGCGAGAGTTTAGTGAACGGAAAGCGATCGAGATAGTGCTTTGCCGTGAAGCTACCTTTACAGTATAGCTTGACAGTGTATTGGTGATTGTTCCACGGTGTTTATTATAAGTTTAGTGTTGCCGTGAAGCTACCTTTACAGTTACAGCCTGAAGCTGTGTTGCTGATTGTTTCAGCGTATTTATTGTAGATTTTCGACGCTTTTACAGGTGATTTTGGAACTGTGCTGTAAATAGTGATTCCTGTAAATAAATTGTGCTTTTTACTGTTCTGCATCGTGTTTTCATCGGATACTCTCAAATCCACGAACCCGTAAAACGCAACAATAGTTTGTATTTTTTCCTATTTGGTTTACAAGAATTAACAGGCATAACACAGCATGGAACACAAGATGTATTTGTGACTAACTGACTTATCAATAAAAAGAACAGTGTTTAAAAATTACGTTTTCAGCTCTGTTTCGCGGGTCAGCCTCGAACCAGAAAACTTAGAAGAAAAAGGAATAACTCCAGGTTTCACCGAGGGATTCCTGATTTTTCGTAATGTCTCGCGGTAGGTTAGCCTTTAATAAAGATAAGGTTTCACAGCAATAAATGAAGTTTATCGAATTGAGGATACCTAAATTATGCAAATTCGTTTCCCTCACCTCTAACGATTTTCAGAATAATTTTTGTATTAAATTTTATTTCCTTTGAATTGTATCTTTTTCTTATTACATTTTATTGATTATTGAACTTTTCTTCTTAAATTTCTTTTGACTCGAGTTGTCTTAATCTACTGCAGACAGTTGTAGATTTTTACATGAAGATTCTCGGGCAAAGTGTTATCAGTTTACATTTGTATGTATTATTTTTTTTTTCGATGTATGGAACATTACTAAGTCGATCCATACAAATACTATGTGCATTAATTTTGAATTTTATTTTCATCCCATTTGAAAGTACTTCGATAAATGAAAGCTTTTCTTCACTGCTCCGGCTTTTCTCAGCATAACAGTGTAAGAAAATTAAGCATCAAAAGAATGTAAATTTTAGAATATCCAATTACGCGCTATGTATTTTATATCAGAAATTGAGTTACAAATAGTTTAGTAACCTGGGTATTATAAAAGGAATTAAAATTAGTTTCGAGATGGTGCTAAGTGAAAAACCTTTCAGTTTTAAAGATTTCAGGGTTGGTAGATATTGTTACGTGCGTACGAGTTCGTTATATATTGAATGCACAAGTTGTTAAAAAATGAACAAAAATTTATTCTTTCCACAAGAAATGAATTAAAATGCTGAAATATTTCTTCACAGATCTTCGCACAACATCACAATATCTCAAACGTTTAGCAAAAACTCAGTTTAAAACAGATAAAATAGTTCTATCTCACAGCGAAATCGCTACAATCAATACAGCATTAAGTAAACAAACAGCAGTTCGCTTTTTACAGCTACAAGTATAACAGCAACAACAACAACAACTAACTGAGATGAGCTGTTTCACCTCGGCTTTTATAAGCTTTTTAATTATCAGTAGAACAATCACGATATTTCTAGATTTTTCTGGATGGCAACAGTAATTACGAGATATTTATTTATTAAGCATTAAATGCACGCGCTCTTTTATTTTTATTGTTATTGTTATTTCTTTTTCGACGTAGCTTTCTCTTCAAAAATCGTCTGCGTTGCTAAGGGAACATGAAGCAAATCTAATTACAATTCTAAATAAATAGCGGAATAAATGTGAAATTCGTAACAATATGATAACTGCACGCTTTTATAGCTAAGCTATAAAGCTCAAATTACACAAGATTTGGCACTCCCAACCACTAAGTTCACTGCAGATTATATCCTCTCGGGATTCGTGATTACCTTCTTCGGCGCTGACCCTGACCACTCTCTAAGCATTGTTATCTCGACAATACATTTTACAATCCTGTTGCTTAGCTGCAGCCTTTGATAAAATCGCTTACATACGCTCAGTAGCGTACCTAGACGGGGTGGCACTTATTTTTAGCGCGGCATTGTTTCCACGAAACATTATTTTATAATGCTTGGCAAGCCGCTCGTCGTGATAGGGGAACAATAATTAGGTTTTCAACTAAGTCATGGCTGATATTCATAAAGAAAAATTCCTCCTTATGAAAGAAGTATTTCAGAGTTTTATTTCTAGATTATAGGAAAATCTAATATGGAATTACAACCCTTTCGAAATTTTGCAGTTTATTCTAGAACACGATCACCAGGACAAAGTTCCAAATATTGGAATACTAGTGCGAACTTTCCTCTCAACTGCTATAAGTATTGTTAGTCGTGAGAAACGTTTTCAAAATTTAAAAAAAAAATAAATAAATAAATAAATAAAATAAAAATAAATTGTATTTAAGAATTACAAATGTATAATTTGCATTTAAGAAATTCAAAAAATCAAGAGCTGTCCAATGGTTTTGTGAATGAGAAACAAAGAAAGTAACAATGTAATTAAAAAAAATGTTAGAATGAAAGTTTTTCCTCAGAAACAAACGTAGAGTTTTAAATTATTTTCCCATATGACATTCTGTCTCCCTCTTTTTACTTCATTGTACGAAATAAAAAGAAGTATTGTAATCGCGAAAAATATCGGTTCTCATATTTCAACGAAAATATCCCTTTTGACCGCTATCGAAGGCAATTTAAAGATGTTTTTCCGTAATATCTAAACGTAAGGACAGAATAAAGGACCCTTTTTCCCACAAAAAATTGTAAAACTGATTTTAAAAGGATTCTGAAGAGATCTTTTTGTGACGTACGTATGGATGTATGTATGTATCTCGCATAACTCAAAAACGACTACCCTCAGAACGCTGAAATTTTGTATACAGGACTGCTATAACATGTAGATGTGCACTTCGCATTTTGGTTGCAATCGGCCGCACCAAAAGTATATAAATATATGTATAGATATATCCACACTGTTACTCGGCTCAGTGAGCTTAGTTTCTTTATTCTTATAAGTTTGCAAACTGCGCATTTTTTGCTTTAAAAAGGATTGAATTATGTTGTTCTTATCTTTCGGTTAAGATTTTATGCCTTTAGTTAAATTGCGTGCAATCATTGTGGAATTATCAACAATTTAAAAGTTTTTTAAGTGCGGCTAAACCTAATTTTTGGTTATGATAGTGCCCATGTTTGTTTACATTTGAAGCTTAGCATAACAGTGGATTTGTTGCCATCGAGAGAAACTAAGTTTCGCATCAACAAAGTAATGTCTTCTTTTATTATCGCGAATTCAATTATGCTTGATTCATTCTGGAATTATCATTTAAGTTATTAGCTGGTTTTTGCGTACAAATTGTAATTTTAATTGTAAAAATTGTTTTTTTAATTGTTTTAACTGTACTCGGTGTTTTATGTTTTTCTATATCTTTGAATTTTGAATGAAAGTATTTTGAATTTTTACGTATTTTTGCCTTACCGTGAAGTGAGAAGTGAATTAATTAGTAGCGCATGCGTATTTGGTAAGCGGCGCTGAATCGGCTGTGAAATCGTCTGTGTTTAGCGCCGAAGAGTGGATATGGAAAATAAATATAGTGAAATTTAAAATGTGCATTTATTCTGTTGTGGTTTATGCGCTATCGAAAAAGTAGATTTAATTGAAAATTCGTTAACTGTTAATTCAATATGTTTAAATTAAATGCAGGAAAATTGGGTATAATTTAATATTCCATACAAGAAAGTCATGTGGTGTACACAATAGATTTTTTTTTTTTTTGTTATTATATACTCGCATATTGGAAGGCGCGGCAAAATCATGAACGCTCTTGGCGGCTCTAGCTACGCTACTGAATGTGTTTAATAAAACGAGTGACACAAATTAAGACTTTCAGAATTAATTTTTGAATATCCCGCTTGATGAGATCACGGTTAATGTTATCATTCGGATATTGCTATCCAAGTCCCGCCCGTTTGTATACGAAAACATAAGAAATGCATCGCTTGTTGGGATGAAGAATTCAATTAATATGATTAAATTATTATAAAATGAATTTTTTAAACTAAAACAAAAGTCACCAAAAATATACGATAAACTCTAAACGGAATTATAAAAATATGGTTTTTTTAAATATTTTGCAATTTTGCTGTTGGAAATTTATGTGGCACATGTAAGAAGGATGTGATATTTAATAAATAAAGTTAACACGCAATAACTTTAAAAAATAAAAAATAAATTCTTCAAGTAAGTTCGAACTGTATTAAAAAATTGTCAAGTGACAGAGAAATATCCCAGTGCTTGAGTCGTCAGACAGCCTGATTTCGATTTCAGTCAATCATTTTAAAATCAGGCAAAAAACAGTCTTAGTGCGACACAGATTTTGAACAGCTGTATCGATTTTGAAAGTCGATCAGATACAAATCACCTTTATTCAAGCACAGAATAAATAAATAAATATAAATTCTGCAGAATTTACCTTCCAAAACGTTCCCCCAAAACATCCAAATTTTAAGTTTTGCATTGGTGAATAAAAGATGAAGGATGTCCTCCGAAAATTAAGGGAACTAACTGCATTCTAGAAACGTTATGAACAGTTCTTAAATTAACTTCCCCATTAAAGACATTATGAACAGTTCATGAACAAACTTTTGCATTTTCCTGATTAAACTTCTATGAAAATACCTGTTTATACGTTCCTTGAAATTTTTATGTTAAATTATTTAAATTCTTTTGCTATTTGAAGGCTATGTTTTCCAATACAATTGAATGTTAATTGTGAAACTTACAATATACTATTGCGTGCCTACGGTTTCGTTATAGATTGAATGCACAAGTCGTTAGAAAGTTAACAAAAATTTATGCTTTCCACAAGAAATAAATCAAAATGCTGAAATATTTTTTCACAGATATTCGCACACTATCACAATATCTCAAACGTTTAGCAAAAACTCAGTTCAAAACAGATAAAATAATTCTATCTCACAGCGAAATAGCTACAGCATTAAATAAACAAACAGCAATTCGCTTTTTACAGCTACAACTACCACAGCAACAACAACAACAACAACAACAGCGACAACAACTGAGATGAGGTGTTTCAACTCGGCTTTTATAAGCTTTTTAATTATCACTAGAACAATCTCTATTTTTCTAGATTTTTCTGGATGGCAACAGTAATTATGAGATATTTATTTATTACATATTAAATGCACGCGCTCTTTTATTTTTATTTTTCCGACGTAGCTTTCTCTTCAAAAATCGTCTGCGTTTCATGGGAAAATAAAGAAATTTTAATTACAGTTCTAAATAAATAGCCAAATAAACATGAAAATCCGTAACACTGCTCCCTTCCCAAGCGCTGCATGTCCCAGGCAGTACGATCCTTGGACACGGAGCCAAATTTACAATTGAGGCTTCAATGCTATAATAAACATTACGTTACAATAACAAAATAAACAATAATTGTAATACGTAACTTTCAGCAAATCAAATACTATCAAACGCTAAATACAATTCAAATACAAATGCTATCAAATACAAATACTTATCAAATACTAATAAAATACTAAATACAAATAGGACCATGGTCTTATACTATTTACATTATTATTTACAATTATATGCACTAAGTACTATGGCTATAGTAATAAACTAACCTGTCGTAATGAACGACTTTAGGTTTAGAGTTCAATGACTTACGGATCCGAACCACTACGTCGTTCAGCCTGTTTAGGGCTGTGTAAGGACCATCCCAAGGTGACTGTAGTTTCGGAGAAAGTCTATTCTGTCGAGTCGGATTCCACAACCACACCTGTCTCCTTCGTGGAAACGATGGCCAGTAGCTCTCGTGTCGTAGCGGGTCTTCATCTTCTTCGTCACCAAGTTGACTCGCTTTCGTGCAGAACGGTGCTTCACTTCAAAGCGGGCCTGGACATCTTGGATGTATTCCTCAGGCGATGAAGGCGCATCTGCAGGGCGGTCAAATAAGAAATCGCAAGGCAGACGAAGATCACGACCGATGAGCATCTGGGATAGAGAATAGCCGGTAGTCTGGTGTTTCTCTTCAACCCTAGTATGATTTCGGCAGCTTTCTGAGCAGGGTCTTTCAGACAACACGTCGGCGTTTCGTGGTGAGGAGCCTTTCTGAGGATTGATAGTCATGTTCTCAAATGTTGAAAGCAGTTTGTTGTTTTTTAAGTTTAAGGAGAAATTGTATTTCGTTAAAAAGTCCAATCCGAGTATGCAAGGATGTGTAATATCCGCCACATCAATGATCATACTGCGAGGAACTCTGTCGATATGCCCATTAATGGATGGTCCGTTACTGCTGCCACTCCCTGCAGAAATCTTGAGCGCTTTAAAACAGGGATTTGCACTATCGTTCAATCTCACTTCCGCGTTATGATCATTAAATTGCTTCCTGCGTCGTTGCTGAGAAATGATCTTTTTTCCGCACCTCGGGATGTTCTGCAGTTCGTTCGTAAGTGGCCATCAGCTCCGCCGTTCCAGCACTTTGGTTTATTGTCCCTCCTTTTCCATTTCATGGCATTCAATTGTCTGTTTATATCGTTCGTCTTATTGTACCCCTTTCGCAGTGTTCGGCAGTTTCTTCGCATGTGTCCTACAGCACCGCAGTTCCAGCACTTTACGATCGGTTTCTTATCACTAATATACCGTTGCAAGGCATTCACTTTTCTGGATAAATCATCTAAACGAACCATCAACTGATCCACTGGCTCGTGGACTCGCACAGCTCTGACTGGGTTGACCTCTAAGAGTTGCTTGCTGAGCTACCTCAAATTTCATGGCATACACTAGAGCGCTTTTTATATCCTTTCATATCTGCCATTCGCAGTGCTTTCTGTTTCTTAGGATCCCGGATGCCGTCGATAAAGTATTGTAGGGACATGAGTTCCCTTGTTCCTGTCGGGCACTCCGAAAAGGCAAGGTAGGAACAGCCTTTCAACACCCGTGGCGAGCTCCTGGAGTGTTTCCGTAGGCTTCTGTTGACTGGATTTTAACTGAAGCCTGCTATAATCTTTTAAACACTTCTCCCCAAAACGCAGCTCCAAAGCATCGGACAGAGCTTCGAAATCTAGGCTTTTGTTTTCGGGAAGAGTCTGAAGGATATCCGCTGCGTCTGCTCTCAGAGAAGCGGCAAGGTGACAGGCCTTAGCTTGAGAATCCCATCCAATTGCTTCCGCAACTATAGAAAATTGAGTCTTGTATACTTGTCAGGAGGTCTTTGCATCATGTCGATAGCTTGAGAGAGGGAGGAGCAGGCATGGGTAAAAATTTAAATCCATCGATATTGCTCCCTGACGTCGCTACAAATTTCTTTAAGATACGAACTTCTTTGGCAACTGCGGAAACTTTGTCATCAATTTGTTGTTCCACTGCAGAAATTCTTTCTTGAATTTGTTCTTTCACAGCAGAAACTCTCTCTTCTATTTGTTCTTTGATAGAAGAAACTTTATTTTCAACCGCGTCTATTATCCGTTCGATAGCCTCAAATGTATTTTCTATTCTGTAAGTAATTTCCTTTTTCTTTTCTTCTTGACTTGCTTTAACGGCTTCCATCTCCTCTTTAACAGATTCTTGGCCAGATTTAATCTCTTCTTTAAATGCAGCAAAGACGGCCATAAACTGCCTATAGTTAAAGGCATTCAATGCCCCTTCTGACACCAAAAATTGTTGCGTGCGTACGGGTTCGTTATAGATTGAATGCACAAGTCGTTAAAAAGTTAACAAAAACTTATTTTTTTCCATAAGAAATAAATCGAAGTGCTGAAATATTTCTTCAGAGATATTCGCACAATATCACAATATCTGAAACATTTAGCAAAACTCAGTTCAAAACAGATAAACTAGTTCTATCTCGCAGCGAAATCGCTACAGCATAAAGTAAGCAAACAGCAGTTCGCTTTAAACAGCTACAACTACAACAACAACTACTACTGAGATGAGGTGTTTCAATTCGGCTTTTATGAGCTTTTTAATTATCACTAGAACAATCTCGATTTTTCTAGATTTTTCTGGATGGCAACAGTAATTATGAGATATTTATTTATTACATATTGAATGCGCGCGCTCTTTTATTTTTCCGAGGTAGCTTTCTCTTCAAAAATCGTCTGCGTTGCACGGGAAAATAAGGACATTTTAATTACAATTCTAAATAAATAGCCAAATAAATATGAAATCCGTAGCAATACGTATAATTAACTTATAACATATGTCGTGTCTACAAAATTATTTACAGAACTTTATTTTCGAAACCGTTGGTCGTAGACATATACTTCTTGGCATTTTTTAATTTTTAAAAACCAATTTTGAATCAATTACTAGGTCTAACATTTTATACTTCTTCCTGATCCCTATACTTCTATTTACAAGTGATCAGCATTTTAATGCGAATGTTGTGAGAAATCTTGATCATTATAATTTTTTTTTATCAGAATGAAGATTTATTAACTGAACTCTTGTTCTAGAAAAACAAGCAAGTAACCAACTCGTAATATTATTTGATTAAATTAAAAATAAAGATACATGGAATTTGATGAATTTTTGTATGATTACCAGAATGAAGCCTTCAACAATGTTCAGAAGTGATGATTAAAATGTAACGAGTGGTAAAGAACTATCCAAAAAACTTCAAATGAAACTGTAAAAACTGATATAGATATATAACTATTAGAAGTAGATATCAAAATTTTGCGTCAGTTTATAACAATCATGACAAGTGCTCTTTAAAACGTTATTTTAAATATTTAGATATAATTTGACTTAAAAGACAAGTTTGCATTGAAAATTTTAATGGGTTTTTATTTCTCCCGCTTTCTAACATGCCTTCGTGGTGTAATGGTCAGAATACTCTGCGCGTATTCGAGATGGTTGGAGTCGCGGTGAGGGCATTTCACATTTTTCGTGTCTTCTGCTTCGAAATGACTCTACAGTGGCGCTCGAACTATAAATGGTGGTGGATGATGATTCTCCACCACCAGGATTTGGCGACTGGGTCCCCTAATCTCCAGTCGCCTTTCAAAGGGGGAATTTGGAAAGTTTTTCTACCGCCTTCTTAGCATGCCTTCGTGATGTAATGGTTAGCACATTCGGCGCGTATTCGAGAGGCCCGAGGTTTGAGTTTCATGTCTCCTTCTTGGAAAAAAACGTAATGTGTCTACATATTTAGCTTAAGTTATTTTTTAATTAAATGATCTTAAATTTATAATTTGGATCTACTCTTAATGTTTCAGTTATTTATTTGACTATAGGGTTACGCTTATAGTGTTATGTTTTAAGTGTACTGTATTTACATATACGGTCTCCGTCTATTTGGAGACACCAACAGCCTCTCCTGAGGATCCTAAGGACGTTCTAGTGGGAGTATATTAACAACAGTATGTATGTTAGTATGGAGATGGAAGAGATTATGCTCATATAGAATAATGTTTTGTGTTTACAGAGTAATGTCCTATAATGTGCGTATGACAATAAGATGTATAAGCAATGTATACGGTACATAACATACAATGTACACGGTACATACTCCGGTGAAAATGCGCTTTAGCCCACTGCTTGGCGATGTTTTGAAAATCGCCAATTCGGCGCGTTTCTGCGAAACATCTTTGTAATTGCAACCTTTCCGACACACTCCGCGAAAACCTATTGTAAACAAAACATAGAATTCTAAAGCATAAATTAGTATGGAAACTGTTGCCACAAAAAGATAATAAAATAATATGCAAAACGAACATTATGATCATTAAAATATTTGTCAGTTAGGTTTAAATTAATTACTTACATTTTATGTTGTAATACTTACACATCTTATGCCGTTACATAACCTTCCGGACACGCTCCGCGAAAACGTAACCAAAAAGGCATCGAAGAAAGAAGGAATTTTTTTTAAAAGGGCATTAAAATTACAAACGATACCATGTACACACCGATCCGTTTTAATTTTTAAAAAAAATCTGCGAATTGCACAATGTAGGCAACGTATACAAATGAACAAAATAAGCTAGTATAACGAAAATAAATTACAAGAAAATGCCATGTGCACAGCGTTCCTTTTAAACTTAAAAAAAACTTCAGCGAATTGCACAATGTAGGCAACGTACACAAATCAACAAAATAAGGTTGGCGGATATACGGTGTTACCCATGTTGGCGCGTTTATTGCTCATTCAAAAACAATCGCCGCCAAGCAGTGGGCTAAAGCGCACTTCAACCCATACTCCCACTAGAACGTCCTTAGGATCCTCAGGAGAGGCTGTTGGTATCTTCAAATAGAGGGAGACCTGGGATAAATACCTGCTCACTCCTACTAGACATCAGATATCCCCGTGTTCTGCTGTAGAGACATTAGGTTGTTTAGCGGCAGGAGTCATGAAAAATGAGCAACGCCTTCGGGAATCGAACCACGGACCTCTTGGTTACGAGTCGAGGGTGCTGACCACTACACCACAAAGGCATGCCAAGAAGGCGGGAGAAATACCCTATACCGTGAAGAGACATTAGGTTATTTCGAAGCAGGAGACATGAAAAATATGCAATTCCTTCGCCGGGAATCGAACCACGGACTTCTGGAATACCGGCTCAGTGTGCTGACCATTACACCACGAAGGCACGCTAAGAATGTGGGAGAAATACCTTATAACCGTCACCATTAAGATTACTAGATCATGATTTTAAAGTAATAAAACCTGATGAGACTAGTAATAACGAATTTGAGACTTTGAAAAATTCCACCAAATGTACCAAAATAATAAATAAAATCGGAAAACAATATCCTTGTAGGGCATTTAAGAGGAGCAAAATCATCTAATGTATTTCAATCACGTCCTTAATGAAACCAAACACGTTCCGATTTAAGAAGTGAACAGTAGAAGAGTGAAACTTTAAAAAACATTTGTATAAATTGCAATAAAAAATTGTGAGTTGTATATTTCACTCGTATGTAATCCCTCTCTAAACCGCAGCTAAAAGTGGATTAAAATGGCTCATTGTGTTAGATCAGCTTTCGAGTCGCAAGAGAATTATGTAAATAAATGCTCATTGCGGCGAATTTATCGGTCTTTTATTTAACGTGTGATACGGGTGTTTTCCATCTGACCAATCGCGCAGGCGCTCGGTCACAGTGAACTTGAAACACCCGCACTTTCTCCGCACTTTACATTGTCATCTGGGTCCAGTTAGCAATGTTGTTCTCCGCTGTGTTCGTTTTGCAAGTTTGGCTTGCGTTTGCTACAGGTAAGACTATAGTTACTCATTTCATTTCCGTTTTTCGATTGTTGAATAGGCAATAAATCATCTCAGTGATTATTCGTTTACTCTGACTGTTACGGCTGATTATGATTTATATCAGTCTGACTCCCAGCATTTGGGACCTGAAATAATTACGTTTATATATTTTATTAGACTTTTCTATTCAGTTCACGTACGATGTTTCACAGTGGTCGCAATTTCGAGCAACTTTCTGATAAGTTATGGATTTCAGATTTTTATGCATATATTGTTCCTCGATGACACTGCAACGTGGCAACACGATTTTTTTTTCAAAATTCAGTTCATATATGCGTAAGATATTATAAGGTATTTCTCCCGCCTTCTTCGCATGCCTTGCTCCGAAAGTTTGAGGATCCATCTATTAGGTGAATATATCTTCTGCTTGATTAGATATTCGGGTATGATTTGAATAAGTCTGAAGTCATCAAACCTAATTCAGAAAGTGCGAAAGATTTTACCGTCTATCAAAATCCTATGTAAATTTTATTATAGCCTAGAAAACGTATTGAGCGTAAGGAAATAAGATTAAGGAAAACTGACTTTTATTTCAATTAATATTATAACTTTTTCTAAGTTAAGATGGACTAAGCATTTTCAATTCCATCTGGCTTATCAGAATTTTGAAAAAGAAATATTCTTAAATTACATTTTGAAAGAGGTTATTTTCGGCGACTATAAATTATGGAATTCTTGCATTAATCATTTTATAATTCAAATTTCTGTCACTTCGCGTTTTTAAATAGAGTTGTTGTACTTTTGTTGACTCTGAGTCACGCTATTTCGCTATTAAAACACTTTTATTCTAAACAAAGCAGCGATGTTTTTAAGCGCATGCGCTGAACCTTACTTGGTTAGAAATTTTCTTTATGCTCCTGGATGACGTCGCGATTGCAGAGCTTGCTATGAAAGAAAAGAAAATATCAACAAGTCGGATGCGAACGAGACATTCGATTATTTTCTTCTTTGTTGTTTTCTTTAATACCTGGCGTCATTACTCGAATCTTCTGGATTGTTGGTTTCTCTAGATTGGTTTCTCTAGATTTAAGAAACGTGGTGTAGTGGTCAGCACGCTCGAGGCGTAACCGAGAGGTTCGTGGTTCGATTCCCGGCGATAATAAAATACGATTGGCGACCTTAAAATTAATTATTCTAGATTTGATTTGATTTTATCCCTTCCTCCTAAATTCATCTGTTCACCCAAATTCGAGATTTTTCCATGTTACATTACGCTGCTTGAAAAAGGTAACTAAAACTAAAATTAACCAATCATAGCTTAGAGTAGCATATACTCGGTATAAATACCGCTAACAAGTAACTACGTCACCTTCTTTTCCTAGCTTCTACCCTGCAAACAACCCTGCGTCGCTTATGCTGTTCGTCGTACTTTTAAAACTCATGGAAATTATTGCATTCTAACTATGATTAAAAAAGACCCTGTCTGCAAGAGGATGACTTTTGATGTGCGCGAAAACAAAGTTTGGTGATTTGTCGAAAATCAAGTTTTCTTGTCTTCGTCTGTATGCCTTAACCATCAGCCATGACGAATATCGAAAGCTTCTAAAAGTACCAGCGGCTTCTACGCACTTAAAATATTACATATACATTTAAACGTTTAATGTTTAACTGATTTTTCGCACATCCATTTAGATTCGGTTTTAGCAACCGAAAGGAGGGATTTTTCTAAATACGAGCCGGTTTTACTCAAAAGGTCCTCTGCTTACTTGACATTTTGCAGTTCATATAGCTTCAAATCTCACATATTCTCGGAAAGGATGTCTGTTGCTCTCGTCACGTCAGAACTATATTATCAGTGGCGCAGTTGTTATCCGGGGCAGTTCTTTTGTCGCCCTTCTCTCCAAAAAATCATTTCCATAAAAATGTCAAAAACGGAAGAGTGGCATAGCTAGCTCAAGGTCGTCCGACAGAGTCCTTGGATTTGCCACCCTTTTTGATATTCAAACAAGTAACAATAAAAAGTTTAAAGAAAATGTTTTAATTCCGACGTTTTAAAACTCTATTATAATTGGCTCTTTTTTTATTTCCTTGCACGAAGTAAAAAGGAAGCATTGCAATCCTGAAAAATTTCGGGTACCATATTTTAACGAAAATATCTATTTTGACCGCTATCGAATGTCCTTTAACGATGTTTTTCAGTGATATCCGTGCGTAAGGACAGAATAAAAGACTCTTTTCCCCCAAAATAATTATAAAACTGATTTAAAATGGATTCTGAAGAGATCTTTTCGTAGCGTCTATGCATACGTACGTATGTATGTATGTATCTCTGATAACGTAAAAACAAGCAGCCTCCGAACGTTGAAATTTTGTACATGGCTGCTATAACATGTAGATGTGCACCTCACATTTTGGTCGCAATCGGCCGGACCGAAAAAGCATATAAATATATGTATATCTATATACTTTCAGTGAGCTCAGTTTCTTTATTCTTATATGTTTGTAAACTGTGCATTTTTCCTTTAAAAATGATTGAATTATGTTGTTCTTATCTTTCGGTTAAGATTTTTATGCCCTTAGTTAGTTAACCTGCGTGCAATAATTGTGGAATTATCAACAATTTAAAAGTTTTTTAAACGCGGCTAAGCCTAACTTTTGGTTATGATCGCGTCCATATTTATTTACATTTGAAGCTTAGCAGAAGAGTGGGTGTGTTGCCAATCTAGAGAAACTAAGCTCCGAAACAACAAAGTAACGTCTTCTTTTATTATCGCGAATTAAATTATGCTTGATTCATTCTGGAATTATTTACGTTATTCGCTGGTTTTTGAGTACAAATTGTAATTTTAATTGTAAAAATTGTTCTAACTATACTTCGTGGTTTATGCTTTTCTATATCTTTCAATTTTTAATGAAAATATTTTGAATTTTTATGTATTTTTGCCTTACCGCGAAGTGAGAACTGAATTAATTAGGAGCGTATGCGCATCAGGTAAGCGACGCTGAATCGTCAGCGAAAAACTGTTTCTTTTTTATTTGTTTAATTTTTTTTATACATCGTTTTCGATTTATTATGATACTTGAATAGAATTTGTGGTAGTTCTTTAGATGCTATAATTTTTGCTCACTCTGACTTATAAACGGATTGTCTGGTTTTGCGTTTTCTCTCTCCTTGTCGCTGCGCCGATTGTGATTATTTTTGGTTTTTCTAAACCTGGTGATGCATGGTCACCCCCCTCCTTTTTCGTGTATGTATTTCACCTAGCTGGACCTACCCATCTCATGTGCCTTTTGGGCAAATTATCAGGAGCCGGACACATCGTGCAATTGCTACGATATTCCGGCATCCGGCAATACTTGACTGGAGTGGACTGGACTGTATTATAAACGGTTGAGATGTAACGCTGAACCTAGCGCCGAAGTGTGGCTATGGTAAATAAGTATAGTGAGCTTTAAAGATTGCATTTATTCTATTGTGGTTAGCTATCGATGAAGTAGATTTAATTCAAAATTCGTTAACTATTAATTCAGTATGTTTAAATGAAATGCAGGAAAATTGAGTATAATTTAATATTCCGTACACGGAAGACGTGGTGTACACACCAGATTTTCTCTAATCGGAAAACCATCCGTGGCATTATAGAGATCTATGTGATCACGACAAAGAAAGATTTCTTAAATTCAAAATGTACATTTAACAGTTCTTAAATGACTTTTATTTAGAAAAGCTTCTTGCAATTATCAACGTTTGTGACAACGAACAGAAATGTTCGCACTAGAATTGTAATATTTGGAAATTTCTTCTGGAGATCGTATTTTAAAAGAAACTACAAAAATTCGAAAAAAACTCTTTCTGCATGCTCGATTTTTCTAGAAATGACATAAATAAGTCTCCTAAATGCTGCTTCCTTAACGAGAAATTATTCGTTATATCAGCCATGATCATAGTGTAGTTGATATTCGTAATTTTCATTGAAAAGTTTCGACGGAATGAAAAAGGTGTATGAAAAGTCTGTAGCTTTTTGAAATCATGTGGCCATCTCTTTCACTAGTTTACCGCGCGTAAGAAACAGTTTTTTTTCCTTCAATAATTCGGTATGGCAATTTAGAATCTAGTTATTTTTCACCTGCCTCAATAGTCCACCTCACTAACCGCTATGATAACGTAATAAAACTCGACGCACGGGGTGCACCGCCCCCTCTAGCTACGCCACTGATAAAGAAATAAATAAATGCTCTACGTTAATTTTTTAAATAAAGTACATTTTAAAGTACTGTTCTGCTGCATTATCGATATTTGTTTTTCTGCCGGCAAATTCATCGATGAGAGTCGATGAGAGCAGTTTGTTTCAATACTCTAGTTGATCTTCTCGAAATAGAATAGAATTTACTACAGAGAAGATATTCATGTTTAGGTCTTAAAGGCTTCTTATTTCTAGAAAAACTTCTCTCGCAACAAATAAGGCTTGCAGCAAATGTTAGAATATTTAGATACTAGACTCCTCTTAATGGGAACGCGGGTAATGTTATCATTTGGCCTTTGTACCCGAAAACGTGCAAAATACATCGCTTATTGATGAGATCAACAGTTCGGTTAGTATTAAAGAAACTTTGGCGTAGGTTTTCAATAACTGTATCATGTCTGAGGGCTGTCGGACTCACGTCCCTCTTCTTCAGGAGCAAAAAAAAAGTGTTCTGGATTTTTTTTCCTTTCTTCGAAAACAAAATTAAAACTACTGAGATTGAATTTTTTTGCCTAATTTTTAAGTTTACATTCACGCGTTCTCTTTGAATGAGGAATGCCCTCCAAGTTTTAAGACTCCAAGTTGAGTATCGGTGAAACATTTTCCAGGAATTTTACGAACAGTTCATGAAGGAACTTTTGAATTAAAGATATTGTGCACGTGAATTATTTACGTTCATAGTATCTTTAATTGTGAACCTGAATTGTTTACGAATAGTAAATAATTTTTTTTTTTCCTTTTCGTAATTAAAATTTTTCAAAAATACCTATTTATAATGTTTCTGGTTATATTAATATAAAATTTGTTGAACTTTGTTGCTGTTTTCAAGGTTAATTTTCTCATCGTTTAATATAATCAAAATACTCATAAGCAAACGTGATCATATTAAACGTTACGTTTGTAGTCGTATAGTAAATTAATTGCTATTTTGAAAGATATTTTCCCTCATCGCTTAATGTTATCATTCGATTAGTTTTGTCAAAGTAGCTATGGATAAACGGGATCACGGCTAACGGCGTTTATTGTATATTTAAGAAAATTACTTCATTAATGTGCGTTATTCAAAATGAAAGATTTTGGAAGGGCGAATGATTCGAAATATTTTTTCTCGCAGCCGTTATACTGAAGTTTTTTTGTTTCCGAGCTCTAAAATAATAAAATAATAAAAACAGCAGAAGTTACGAAACAGTACAAGAATGAAATCAAAATTCTACATCCTCGATTCCACCTCATTGCAAATACTTAACACTCAAAAATATAAATTATGCATTATAAAGAATATTATACATTATACATTATAAAGCGGAAAACATTGTGTCTAGTAGAATCTCCATTTAAATCCCTGAAGTCATTCACCTCCATTTAATTCCCTGAAGTCCATTTAAATCCCTGAAGTCTTGGTTTCTGCACGCAGTATTGAACTACTGTGATTGTAAGATCTCTCTGGCCCAACTTGTCCGTCACTGGGATAGTGAGTCACAAAAACGTGCGAAGGAGTTGAAAGCCTTTTATTGTACCTTTAAAATTACAACTGCGTCTACTCGCCGCTCACAGACTGCGCCAACCCGGCGGTTGCACTAAAAGTAAGGTAAAACTGAAAATAAGAAACCAGATGAACAAATGTCAAACACTATCGACGAGGCTCTGAGATCTTAACTAACCGCGTTTTTAATTATCGCTGATATTCAGCAAGATTACTGATTTAAAAGTTGAAATCTAGCACTTCTGCAAAGCTAGGCACACAGGCCGATATGCGCCGATCTAAATTCTACCAAGCAATATCTCCAGCGTAGGTTCAAAGCAAGACTCTCACACTCTGGTTTCGTCTACTATTTAACTGAACTAGCTTCCGCTAAATTTGAATAAACTGCGCGTGCTACTACAATTTACATACTCTGCCACGGGCATTTCTAGGGGAAAATGAAGGCTAAACAGGAAAGGAATATTAACTTAAAATAAATGTTAGTTAAAATAAATATAAACCCTACATGGTAATACCGCATATCTTCGAGAAATGATTCGTCTCGGCTTTATAAAATAGGATCGTAGCTTGCTAAGTTAAGCGACATTTAAAATGCCAAATTTTTATTTTTTTTACGTTCAAAATATTTCAAAAATTTATTTAAAATTAAGTTCTGTCCCGTCGACTGCTTTGAAATCGTGTATTCCATCCGAGCATGTGAAATCTGAGTTTGATGCCGCTAGCATTATATTGGTAATCGTGGTGAAACCCCCCCAAAAAAAGATAAAAATCTTTATTAGTGTTCCTTCTCCGAAGATCGATATGATTAACCTATATAAAGCTGCTACCACACATTCTCCACCAACAGACATATTTTCTAACTGGTTCACCGCTGACGGAAAGACACGCAATTTTTTCTTTCCTTTCATCCCAAAATTGTAAGTTGTTTCGTTTTCAACAACCAATCAGCTATCAGCATCGAATCCCCTATCATCAACTCTTATTTACTGTTAAGAATCTGTTTTATATCATGTGACAAAGCAGAAAAATTGTTCGAAAGCGTTGTTCCGAAATGTTTTGAATACGTGATTTGCACCAATCGAATGATAGAGAATTATTTATAAACAAGGTATTGTGCCTTTATTTCATGTGGATGTAGAGCTTGGGGATTGTCCCTAAAAAAGAAAATATATCTAATCGTCCGCTTGGAGTTCAAGGACGAATCTTATAAGGGGTAGTTACCGAACTGTTTGTTACAATGCTGTTTCCTCTCTTGCTGGATTTCCACCGTTAGATTTGTTTATTCTGGCCTGCATAGATTACAAGAATAGTCTTGCAAAGATCTACAGTTCTCATTTTGGTCATTTATTGCCCTTGTCTGTTCTGCCTCATCCTTCTGTAAGACAACCAGTACAGATTCTAGATAGTATAGACATTGATGAAAATTCATTCTCAATTGTGTGCTATACGGATGGTAGTAGGATGGATGATAAAGTTGGTTTTGCTTACGTTATTTTTAAGGATGGTGTTAAAATTGAGTACCACCAATTTTGTATTAGAAATGAATGTACTATTTTTATTTCTCAGCTTCCCTGCATTCATTTTGCAATTAAGTGGATACTTAGCCAGGATGGACATGTTTCCAGCTACTTAATCTGCACGGATTCACTCTATTCCCTCGAGTGCCTTAAAAATACCTCATCCTGTAATGATATTATCGTTAATATACAGCAAATTCTCGGAGATCTGCAGAAAAAGGTTATTTTAGTGTTTTTTACATTTGTCCGTGGTCACTCGGGTAATTATGGAAATGAGAGAGCTGAATGGCTTGCCAAGAATGCAAATAAAAATGGTATTAATGTCGATGTAAATATTCCAAAATCGTACTTTAAAAAGACATTCAAAGCTAAAATGATTGAACAATGGAATTGTGATTATATATATTCTGATAAGGGAGCTGTTACAAAAAAAATTCTTCCCAACTATTTTTGAAAGACTGAAAAGTAAGGACTTATTGCTCAATTTTAAAGTTACGCAATTTTTGTCAGGACATGATAAGTTCAAAGTTTATCTCGAACGGTTTAAGCTGACCTCTTCCAATTTGTGTAATTGCAATCTTGGCGTTCAGCAAGGTGTTTTCCACCTGCTTTTTGATTGTCTATAGCTTGATAATGCAAGAAATCTATTGAAATGCAGATTAAAACTGGAATTGCTTGGCCAACGAAATGTTATGATTTTGTATCGTCACCTTAGGCCTACAGAGCTTTTGATGACTTCGTTGACTTTTATTTTAAACATTGCAAATGATTTCTTTATATATTTATATTTTTTTGTTTGTGTTTTTTCCCCTTTGTGTTTGATTTCATTGTATTATTGAAAGTTGATGTTATTACTTAGGATATTGTTTTCTTTTTTACTGTTGTATATTGTTTACTTTTTTTACGAGGATTTCTCTTTCTTTAAATAATAATAATAATAAGCATGATTTGACCGTTAAGGTAAGGAGTTCTCAACCTTAATTGCTTCCTAGGGAGAGATTTCACCGTTAAAGGAGGGGATGTAGTCAAACTCTTTGTCCTATAATTAGTTTCACGTGAAAAATACCATCCCAGGCGAACTGCCCCTCCACCTCTTTGTAGCTGCAACAAATGATTTTGCTAGAATACGATGGTCTCATGCTGTATGACTGTCCCAAGAACATGCTTTTACAATTATTTCGAGAGACGGTTTTTTTGCATCTTGTTCCTGAAACAATGCATGGAGAATAAATTTTATCTTAGAACTAAGAATGTAAAACAGAAAGAACATCGAAAAATTGGACTGCGGAGATTTGAAACGGTTGCACCCATCGACAATAATTTGATTATTTGTTACATTAAATTACAAGAAACCACGGAAGCTTTCTTATTTTCTTGATGCACTTCCTCTTTCATTTGCTAACTGCTTTTAAATTAGGCATGAGGCCAGTCATGCAAAACATTTAGGACTTCCCTTTGGCCTGAGAACAAGACTTGTAATGGGATACGTCTGTACATGTTTGAAAGAACAAAATGATCATTTAAGTATGGAAAGTAACACATCTGAACGCAGTTTTTATATATACACGACACAAGAAATTACACAATATGAATAATGAAAAATTTTTTGACCATTTTGACTACTATCGAATGCAATTTAACGATGTTCTTGCATAACATCTGTAAGTAAGGACAGAATAAAGGACTCTTTCCCCCCAAAAAAGTTATAAAACTGATTTAAAATGAATTCTGAAGAGACGTTTTCGTGGCATCTTTGCATACGTACGTACGTATGTATGTATTTCGCAAAACTCAAAAACCAGTAGCCTCAGTAAGTCGAAATTTTGCACATAGGACTGCTACAACATGTAGATGTGCAACTCCTATTTTGGTTGCAATCGGCCGCACCAAAAGTACATAAATACATCTATATATATATATCCACTCTGTTATTCGGCTCAGTGAGCTCAGTTTCTTTATTCTTATATATTTGTAAATTGTGCATTTTCTGCTTTAAGAAATGATTGAATTGTGTTCTTATCTTCCGGTTAAGGTTTTTATGCCTTTAGTTAACCTGCATGTTGTAGTTGTAGAATTATCAACAATTTAAAAGTTCTTTATGTGCGGCTAAGCCTAATTTTTTTTGCCAGAGCAGCCATATTTGTTTACATTTGAAACTTAGAAGAATAGTGGATTTGTTGCCAATCTAGAGAAACTAAGCTTCGCAACAACAAAGTAACGTCTTCTTTTATTATAGCGAATTAAATTTTGCTTAATCCGTTCTAGAATTATCATTTAAATCATTAAATTTTCCCATATATATGAGTCAGCATAGCGTCCACAACAAATTCAATCAGTTACTACGTTAGTTTCAATTTCTAGTTATAAATTTTACACTATTATAAATGAAAAACATTCCAAAATATGCCTTCATATTTTGCACTTTTGTTAAAAAATTATGCTTTAATTCTGTTTGAATACAATTTTTCAAGGCATCATTTCCCATGCATCAGACATTTGCTTTCTATTTTGGACACTACTTTCTGTGAATCTTTCTCTGAAAGGGTTTCTGCAGAATTATTTCCGATTCATAAGTAATGCCTCGGATTGTGTTTCTTGAATGTGATCGATACCGATGGTTTTGTAAGGTTTATCCTAAGTTTATAACAGTTACTTTACGTTTGTCACACTTTCCTATCTCTCCTAATTTCAGCTTACAATTTCCTACCAGAATGTATTTTCAGAAACGCGTTTAATGCAGAGGAGTAAAAGTAGCATTTAAGTCAATGTTTCACTGACTTCGTTAGAGCGTCAGCGTTTGCCTTTGGGTTACGTCTCTCTCTAAGCTATTACTACGATCGGCCGCAATCAGGCCCTTGATAGCTTCGCCTACTTAACTAAGATTTAGAGGCCAACTACTTAGAATCGTGATAGCTTCGGCTATATTTGTTTAGTTAAGCATTAGCTAAGCTTTAATTCTTATTAATTTGAGTTCGGCTTTGCTGTACGCTCTGAGATAGGAGCTGACTGTGGTTATCAGTAGTAAGCCGGGATACTCGTGCGGCGGAAGTGACATCACAGAAAAGGGGCGTGGCCTCCGCCATCTTGGATTTCTCCGGAAGTGACGTAGAGGGATGGGATGACGTAAGCGTGTTGAGTTGCGTTTTTATTCTGTGGCAACGATTTTTTTAAAGTTTTTATTTTTTGTGGCAACAACCCTATTTGTTTATGTTTATGGCAACGAGCTCTTGAACCACGTGTTTGGCATGACATCACTTTTAATTCATTATTTTGAATTATTTACCCTTTTTAATTGTTTAATATGTGATTATTTTAATTATGGTTAATTGTTAATCATCCTTTTTAATGAATTAGTGCGTCATTATTTTTAATTAGTTTTAATTTATGTAGTATCATTTTCCCTGAATTTTAAAAATAACCCTCGCGGCCGGGATTCGAACTCGTTATCTCTGGGATGGGAGTCTGGCGCTTTAACCACACGACAATCGTATTGTCCCTCCAAACTTGTTCTTTCACCTTGTCCACCCTCTTTGTCCATTTGACCTTGTGCAGAGGAAACCGGCATGATGTCACTAGGCTGAAAGATAGCGCATGCGCAAACCTCAACTTTCTATGCCACTACTTTATTCTATGCTGCTTTAAGTATAAGATTTTCCCACAGTTTAAATTTTTTCTTTATTATTAGGATATTTTTCATTGTTTTCCTTTTTTTTCTTCTTGTTCTTACTGAATTAAATTTATAAGGTTTGCTTTTGAAAATGTAAACTTTACTGTCGCAAATTAATGTTTCCACAATTTTAAATTTTTAGAAGAAAATTTATTTTTACATTTTCTTTTCCTTTTTTATTTTCCAAAAGTTTTTTTCCAAATTTATTCCTTTTCATATTTTTACTTTAAAAACTTTTTTACATTTAACTTTTTTTGGTTTTTACAAAAGTAATATTTATTTTTACAAGTATAATTTTTTTCTTTTCACTTTTTATTTTAAAGACGTTGTTACTACATTTTTCTTTTTGCTTTTCCCACTTATGTATTTTACTTCCAAAAGTAAATTAAAATGTTTTTTCCTATTTTTTCTTTTGTATACCAAATTGGAAAAAAAAGGCGACAAAGTTTCCTTCCCATGGCTGAATATTAATTCTATGTGTAATTATAGCTAAAAATAATGCTATCTCGTGTATCTTGTTAAAAAAGTCAATTCTGTGGTAAGTTCGAACATAGTAGCATTTATGAGGTTCTGTGGTAGATGGGTGACATCGGGTTAAGAATTCAAGTGATGTTTTCACAATAAAAAAATCAAGGTTTAGAAAATGTGTAGTGGTTTCAGGTAGGATGTGCAAAATAAAATTTAAGATATTTTTGTAAAGTGTTTAAAAACCTTAATATGGGTTAGTAATATAAAGGAATCCTTCTGCTGAGTAAAAAAAGGGGTGTTCTGAGTATATTCATGTAAATGTCTGTAGAGTAAAATAATAAGAAATGAAATACTTTTGGTATGTAACTGAACTAAACTGGGTAGAAATGACCCATGTATTGGTTTGGGCGAACTTTATGGCATGAAAAATTTATTACTCCTTATAGGATTTCTTCAAAGTCAGTAGGTCTCACAGTAAAGAAACTTTTGTAAGTCTGTACACATTTATTGAGAAAAGGAATCAGAAATGCTACATGAATATATTTTAAAAGCAGGATGAAAGTTAAATCTGAGGACAAATGTGGCACTGCAAAGTATAAAATTTACATTTCTCAGACACAATTTGGCGAATCCTTTGAATAAAAGTAAGACGTGTAAAAGAGAATTCGTAATGTTTTATATTACGAATTTACGTAGTATTTGATAAAGCAAGTACAGTCATTAGCATTATTACAATAGATTAGAAGGAAAAGTTCTGAGTATCTCCTATTAAGTAGTATGAAAAGTAAGAAATGTATTGTTTTATTAAAACTGCATAGAAGAATACTGTTTAAAGTTCCAGAAAATATTATCCACGAAGGCCTCTAGAGGGAAATGGAGATGTAACATCAATAAGTATTTAAAACAAGAGAAAGAAGTTAAAAGTAAAATTTTAAAAAAAATGTAACAAGAAAAATTTTTAAAAAAGAAAAAATTGCATTTATAAAAGCAACTTTATAAACTTTATAAACATTGCATTTATTCGCAACTTGCCTTACCGGCGTTATTGTGTTCATGCCTTTAGGCTTGTTTTGCCAGTTACTTTAGATCAGAGCTTTTCCTGCGCTTTAAAGTATTCTGTGAGCCGTCAGGCTAACCTACACACTTTGAAATTCTTATTTGTTACGTATTTCTGTTAAGCCATAAGTACTGGCTTCTTTTAACTCAAGTTGGGTCATTTGTTAATTTTATGATAATTTTTGAATAAAGGGTTTTATACAGCCTTCTTCTGACCTCTGTTTGGTTTCAGAAGGCCCGAAGATAATTCTCCAAAGACCTTCATAGGCTTATGTTTTCAAAGAGACACAGACGTAATAACTTCGTATTGTTACGGATTTTGTATTTATTTAGCTATTTTTAGTAGAATTGTAATTAAAATTGTTTCATTTTCCTGTGCAATGCAGCGCGTAACAACTGTTAAGAGAAAGCTACGCCGAAAATGTAAAAATGCAGGAGCACACGCATTTAATAAATAGATATCTTGTAATTGTTTTTGCTATCCAGAAAAATAGAGAAAATATCAGAAGGATCAGAAGGGTCTCGTGAATAATTAAAAAGCTTTTAAAAGCTAGAGGAAAACATCTCAATTTAGTGGTTTTAAGCGAACTGTTGTTGTTTACTTAATGTGCTGATATTGATTGCGGCGAATTCGCTGTGGGATCGAATTAGTTTCTCTGTTTTGAATTAAGTTCTGTTTAACGTTTTTACTAATTCAAGATATAATTATTGTGAGATATTGTACGAATATCTGTGAGGAAATATTTCAGCATTTTGTTTGCATTTCTTGTGAAAAGAATAAATTTTATTAACTTTTTAACGACTTGTGCATTACGAACCTTACGCACGCATCACTTTTTGGTATCAGGAGTGGGGTTGAATGCCATTCACTAGAGCAATGGAAGAACAATTGAGACAGCTCGTCAGTGCTTTTGCTGCATTCCAAGAAAAGATGGAAGCTGGTCAAGCATCATTTAAGGAAGAGATTAAAGCTGGTCAAGAATACGTTAAAGAGGAGAAGAAAGCTGTTCGAGAAAAGATGGTAGCTAGTCAAGTTTCTCTTAAGGAGGAAATGAAAGCTGTTTAGGAAAAGATGGAAGCTGGTCAAATAACTTTTAAGGAATCTGTTTAAGAAGATGTGAAAGGTGCTCAAAAAAAGACTGAAGAAAGTTAAGAGGAAACGAAAAGAGAAATTACCTGCATAATAGAAAACAAATTGGATGCTATGGAAGGCAGAATGGACTCGGTCGACAGTAAGGTTGGCGAAATTGAAGAGAGAGATTTTTCCGTCAAAGAACAAATAGAAGGGAGAGTTTCTCCTGTGGAGGAACGAAATGAAGGAAGCGTTTCTGCTGTCCAACACCAAACGGAACAAACAATTGACGACAGGTTTTCTGCGGTCGCCAAAAACGTTGATACCTTGAAGAAATTCCTAGAGATGGCAGGGAGCAATACAGATAGTTTTAAATTTTTAACCATGCCTGCTCGTTCCTCCCTGAAGCTATCCATATATCAGGGGTCGCCAAACTTTTTTGATCATCGCCCCCTATGTAATTTTTCGAAATCTCCATAGACCCCCACAAAGGTAATTTTCAGGTAATTAAAATAAAACTATATATTAGTCTAAATATTTAATAAATCAGAAACAGTAAGTAAAGTAGCTACAGATTTTTTACTTCTTAATGAGATGAGTGTGCCTGGTGTTTCTTGGCAAGGTTCGCTATATTATTGGGTTCAAAATTAGTCAATTTTAACCGTAAATCCCCTCGAAGCTCCACATTTAATTTATTTCTGTTTTTAGTTAAAATTGAATTAACGTGACTGAAACCGGCTTCAACCATATACGAACTTGGAAACACCAGCATAAATGGCTGAACCATTTCGTAAAGTTTCACATATTTTTGCTCTATATTTATATTAGTCCAAAATTTAGGTATTGTCAAACTTTTAATAAGCGTTTTTGCTTCAAGATCGGACAACAGTTCAGCAACCTCCTCTTGTATGTTGATGTCGACGTTATCAATTTGCGCCGAAAATGGCGCAATAATCCAATCAGGGATGTCGATGTTTTCCAAATCAACAAAGCGCAGTTTAAAATCGTCGCTTAATTTTTGAAGATGATTTGTACATATTTCCAAGTCTTCTTCTTTTATTTTTAATTGTTGCAGATTTGAAAAATACTTATAATCCTTACGTAGCAATGAAGATCTAAATAAATTTAATTTTACTTGGAAGCCTAACAGTACTGTCCGAGCTTGGATAATTGTTACATCTTTTCCTTGCAGTTTTGTTTGAACGTCATTAAATTTTCCAAATAAGTCTGCTAAATAAAAAATATGGTTCTTATTGTTTTGGAGTTCATTGCTTAGAACAGGATTTATTTCGTTCAGAAATTCTGTCGTCACAGTATACATACGAAAACCGAAAAGGAAAAAAGGGGCAGAATGTTTTCTGATTCATTATTTTCTATAAAGAAAATAATATTAAGTCAATTATAAAAATATTTTAAATTTTTACGTACGCAGTTAGATATGTGTGATTTGCGTATTAAGAATTGTTTTTCCTTCGAGTCCCAATAGACTCCCATTCGACCCCTTGGGTCAGATAGACCCCTACTGTTGTTAAATAGACCCCTAGGGGTCTATATAGACCACTTTTGCGACCCCTGCCATATATGATGGGAAGATCTCTTGGCAAGTGTATAAGACATAATTTGCAGTAGTGACGGGAGGAAACGGATGGAATTCTCAAACTAAAGGCCTGTCAGCTTGCCGCTTCACTGAGAGCAGACGCAGCAGATATTCTTCAAACTCTTCCAGAAAACCAAAGACTAGATTTCAAAGCCCTATCAGGCACATTGGAGCTGCGCTTTGGGGAGAAGTGTTTAAAAGATCACAGCAGGCTTGAAATAAAATCCCATCAACAAAAGCCCACTGAAACACTTCGAACTAGCCACGGGTGTCGAAAGGCTATCTCACCTCGCCTTTTCGGAGTGCAGACAGAAACAAGGAAAATTCTGTCCCTGTAACACTTCATCGACGGCATCCGGGAGCCTGAAATACAGAAAACTACGAATGGCGGATGCTAAAGATTTGAAAAGCGCTGTGGTGTACGCCATAAAATTCGAGGTAGCCCAGCAAGCGACCTCGTAGAGATCGCCACCCAGTCAGAGCTGTGGAAGTCCACGAGCCAGTGAATCAACTGATGACTCGTTCAGAGGATTTATCCAGACATGTCAATGCTTTGACACGGAGTAGGAGTGAGAATAAACTTGCTGTAAAGTGTTAGAAATGCGATATTGAAGGACAGTACGAAAGAACTACAGAATGCACTACCGCAGGGAAAATAAGATAGACAGTTTAACCAGAGAACTCTATGCCTTGGGATAGAATATTCGTGAAAAGATACCAATTCTAAAGTGCTGGAACTGCGATGTTGAAGGCCACATACGAAGGAACTGCAGAACACCCCAGAGCACGGAAAATAAAACAGACGATTTAAATAGACAATTCAGTGCCATGAAATGGAAGAGAAGTGGCAAAAACAAAGTGCTGGAACTGCGGAGCTGAAGGCCAAGGCCACGTGCGAAGGAACTGCAGAACACCCCAGAGCATGGAAAATAAGATCATTTTCCAGCAACAACGCAAGAAGCAAATTAATGATCATATCGCGGAGCGGAGTTTGAATGATAGTGAAAATCGATGGGCATATCGATGGAGTACCTTGCAATATAGTCATTGACCCAGGAGCTAATGCTGCCATCATTCGGAAAGATTTAGCTCAACAATTTAATAATAACTTATTTGGATGCCTTCCTGAGTTACGCTCCAGACTGTGCCCGGGGAGAAGATCGACATTGAGGGGAAATTAAACGTTTACATCACGTTTGGAAGTACCGCCTACGATCACACGGCATATGTGGCGGATATTACAGATCCTTACATACTCGAATTGGGCTTTTTAAGGAAATACAATTTTCCCTTCGACTTAACAAACTGTTTTCAGTATCAGAGGACATAGCTATCCAGCGGCAGAAAGGATCTCACCTCGAAACGCCGACTCCTTGTCTGAACGACCCTGCTCAGAAAGCTGCCGAAATCATAATACGGTCGAAGAGAAACACCAGACTACGGGCTATTCTCCATGCCAGATGCTCATCGGTCGTGACCTTCGTCTGCCTAGTGAGCTTTTGTTTGGTCGCCCTCCGGATACGCCTTCATCGCTTGAGGAATACATCCAAGATCTCCAGGCCCGGTTCGAAATGATGCACAGTTCTGCACGAGAGCGAGTCAACTTCGCGATGGTTAGGTTAGGTTAGGTTATTCAATTATGGCAAAGCACACGAGGGCTATCTGCCTAAGGGGAGGGATGCCTTCGTGGAGGACTTCCTAAGGGAAACTGGCTCGTATACACGTTACACATGGGAAAAACCACGAAAACGCCCATGCAGCCAGCCCGTTCGCGGGATTCGAACCTCGGACCGAACTACCAGTGTTCAGCGTCTTTACCGCTCGGCCGCTGGTGGGCCAACTTCGCGATGGAGAAGGTGAAGATCCGATACGACACCAGAGCTACTGCACATCGGTTCAACGAAGGGGTGGTTGTGGAACCCGATTCGACAGAAAGGACTCGGTCCTAAATTACAGTCACCTTGAGATGGTCCTTACACAGTCCTAAACAGACTAAAAGACGTCGTGGTTCGGATCCGCAAGTCATCGAACTCTAAGTCTAAAGTCGTTCATTACGACAGGTTAGCTTCTTAGTATGGCCATAGTACGTAGTGTATAAAATTGTAAACAATAATGTAAATAGTAAAAGACCATGATTCTTTTTGTATTTAGTATTTGATCTGTATTTAGTATTTGATATGAAATAGTATTTGATCTGTATTTAGTAGTCGATAGTATTTGATTTGTATTTAGTGTTTGATAGTATTTGATCTGTATTTACTATCTGATAGTATTTGATTTGTTTTAGGTTACGTATTGCAATTATTGTTTATGTTGTTTGTTATTGTAATGTGTTATTGCATTGATGCCTCAATTGTAAGTTTGGTTTCCTGTCCAGGGATTGTACTAACCGGGACGTCCAGTCCTTGCGAAAGGGGCAGTGTTACGGATTTTGTATTTATTTAGTTATTTTTAGTAGAATTGTAATTAAAATTGTTTTATCTCCCTGTGGAATGCAGCTCGTGACGACTTTTAAGATTAAGCTACGCCGAAAATGTAAAAATACAAGAGCACGCGCATTTAACAAATAGATATCTGGTAATTGTTTTTTGCTATCAAGAAAATACCAGAATGGTCTCCTGAATAATTAAAAAGCTTTTAAAAGCTAGAGGAAAACATCTCAATTTAGTGGTTTTAAGCGAACTGTTGTTGTTTAGTTAGTGTGCTGATATTGATTGTGGCGAATTCTCTGTGAGATCGAATTAGCTTCTCTGTTTTGAATTGAGTTCTGTTTAACGTTTTTACTAATACCAAATATAACTACTGTGAGATATTATGGTACTGCACGAATATCTCTGAGGAAATATTTCAGCATTTTGTTTTTATTTCTTTTCAAAAGAATAAATTTTACTAACTTTTTTAACTAATGTAGCTGTTGTGCCTTCAATCCATTACGAACCCGTACGCATGCAACAATACATTCAATCTAAACTGCATATACTAACCTTCATTAGGGTGCCGCGCTCAATATTTTAGCAGCGCATAAGTCTAAAACATCAGGTAGCAAGGGAATGTAAAAACCGAAAAGTATTACTTTTATATAGAACTAAATACCCTTTTATTTAGTCTAATCTTTGATCTATAAAGGGCACGACCTCTGCTACAGGTAAACCATCACTTGTGGGGATGTACACTCATGTCCATAAATTAAGGATAATTCGGAGTCACGCGGAAATCGAACTCTAAAATACATATATCACTTGTAAAATCACTACACACATCTTCAAGAATCATATGCAAATTTCAGGAAGTAACCAGATGACACCGATGGTACGTCACAATGACGAGAGTGTAAGAAAGTGATATATAAGGAATACATGCAAAGAAGTAAAATTGTTCGCAGGCGCTTTATAAGCATTTCAGTGCAATAACCGAATAGTTATGACACAAAGGACGCATTTCGATGAGTTTTTACGTGGTAGAATTATCGGTCGTCTGGAATGTGGGCGTACCCAACTGGAAGTATCAGACGAACTTGGAATCGCCCAGAGTGTCATCTCCAGGCTTTGGCAACAATTCCAAGATGATGGTAATGTGAGTAGACATTACAGCACAGGTCGCCCCAGAGTTACAACGCCGTATGAGGAAAGGTATTTGGCAATAACTGTCAAAAGAAGCAGGCGGAGCACAGCCTCAGACCTGTCTCGTCAGCTCTCTTCGGCCACTGGTACGACAATTTCAAGGCAGACCGTGTACAGACGCTTAGGGCAGATTGGTCTATATGCTTGTAGACCTTTCAAATGCGTTCCACTTACAGCAACTCACTGTCGCCTGCGGTTAGCCTGGAGTTAGAGCATGCATTGTGGACACCGCAACAGTGGGCTCGTGTGATATTTTCCGACGAGTCCAGGTTTAGCTTGCAGTCTGATTCTCGCCGTACTTTCATGTGGAGAGCTCCAGATACCCGTTACCACCAAGAAAACATCACTGAACGACACCGTTACGGTGGTGCAGGAGTGCTCGTTTGGGGTGGAATTATTCTGGGTTCCAGAACTGACCTGCATGTTCAAATTGGAACCATGACAAGCCAAATCTATCGCGACGTCATTCTGGAACAGCAGGTACGTTTGTTTCGGGGCGCCATGGGCGCACAATTTGTGTTTATGGATGACAACGGCCGTCCTCACCGTGCAAACATCGAAAGCGAATGCCTTCAATCGGAGGATATCACCCGTATGGTCTGGCCAGCATTCTCAGCGGACTTGAATCCAGTACAGCACGTGTGGGACATGCTTGGCCGACGAGTTGCAGCCCGTCAACCTCCTCCTATATGTCTATCGGAACTTCGGAGAGCATTGCATTTTGAGTGGTGTAATATCCCCCAAGATCAGATCGATAATTTGATTCTCAGCATGCTTAGGCGTTGTACGGACTGTATTGCATTGTCTGGGAGACATACAATGTATTAACAAGCATACCCACTATGTAGTATTGGTTTTTTGTAAATAGGTTTTTCTGTAATTTGCTCCAGGGAGAAAAAATCGCTAATTTTTTAAATAATATCAAACATATAGCATCGTTTTTTGCTCTTTACCTTTTGTGTAATAAATAAGCTTTACAGATAAGTCAAATTTATTTTGCTTCTACCTCTTGCTTTGCCTGATTTTGCATTATCCGTAATTTATGGACGTGAGTGTAAATTAAGCAACAACAGAAATTAACTAAATTCAAGTGCCGGTAATGTAGTCTACACATTCAACAAAACAAGCTAAAAGCTGGCTTCAACGGCGCGTAAGTCGGATAGGAAGAGAATGCCAAAGCCGAAATAATCACTTTTACAGAGAGCTGGCGAGAATTCTAACAACGCCACGCGAGTGCCAGAATCCCTGTTGTTCTCCAAGAAACGGATTAATTAGCTTATATGATCTGAAACTGATTTACATTCTGGTGAGGACAGAGTACAGATAAAAAAATAATAACTGGTTTATTAACATAACTTTGCAGGATGACTAATTACATACCCAAAATGGTTCCATCTTGCTGTTTCCTTAGGAGCCATTTACGATACTACTACACCCGCATTCTGTCACTGAATTGAAAACAAAAAATAGTTTGTAAACAGTTTTCGAAACACATTCTTCCGTTTCGTAGTGGATGTTGGTCTCGCGTAACGTGGCGATTCCTAGGAATTTATCTACAATATGAAAAGAGGGATACATGTAATTAGCTAAAATACAGAAGGAACTGAGACATGCATTTTATTAATTAAAGAAAATATACTCGAAATCCTTCACTCTTTGACAGCGTACTTCTTCATGAAAACCCATCAAACAAAGCTAATAACGTCAAAGATCAATCGAGGTTCTAAATTAATTTTTGTCTAAACCAGACGTTCTGAAATTTTTAAAATTTTGAACCTCATAAATAAGAATAAAAAATAATGTGGTACATATGCGGCACCATCATTAACCGATATGTATATCAAAGAGGTGCCAGTTTTGAACATTCACTTCAATTTTTTGTACAAAACTGTGCAACTCAAAATAATCTAAAGAATCATTAGTGACACATGAGAAACCCCGGTCTAGGGCCGCATTTCAGTCAATCTTCCCATTGTGTTAACCTATAATTAGTTTTCGGTACTACTGCTCGCATAGTTAATTTTCTGATGAATGATTTAAAAATGGACTCTAGTGGTAAGACCGCAAAACTAAAAGGTTTAACTTTGAGCAAAAACCTTACACTGTCTTAAAAATGTGTTATCTTATACATTTAAATATATATAAATAACCAATTCGTAAAGTAATATTGGAACATCTGTTCAGTGATAGGTAGGCTTACCCGCCATCGCGCTTTGACCAGGATTGTCCCAGTCAAACGATGTAGTCCCGGCCAGTTTCTTATTCTGTCCCGGTTACTTGGTAGAACGTGAAAAATGCCGATTACACAAGAAGTAAAATCAATGCAACCAAATAATGCGGTAAAACGGAATATTGGTAGTGAAAATATTCCCTCTATTACACTGATTACTGCCAATCTAAATATTTTGTACCTAGATTTCAGTACTTTTAATTTTGTCTAGATTAGTGGTTCCTAAAGCGATCCTTGGAGGCATGCCAATCACTTGAGAGTGTATGATCGCGTATCACGCTAGTCTCCCTGGTTGCGGTGTCTGGTTTCACTAGCAAGTGGGGGAGCTCAATATCATAACTGCACCAGCTTTA
The DNA here is from genome assembly GCA_000611955.2 of Stegodyphus mimosarum. Taxonomy (NCBI): domain Eukaryota; kingdom Metazoa; phylum Arthropoda; class Arachnida; order Araneae; family Eresidae; genus Stegodyphus; species Stegodyphus mimosarum. Next base: position 32,670 of record KK113637.1, on the reverse strand, counting down.
AAGCGCCTGCATAGCGTATGACATTGTATCATGTTATATTGTATCGTAGTCCGTTACGTTAAATTATATTACATTATATGGGGCACGATTCATAATTATTTTCGCCTTAAGAGTAGGCGATCAAAAGAGTTTTGAGTTCACTAGTTTTCTAGATGTTCTGCCGCAAAATGATGACAGATGTCTTTCTTACATTAAGCTACGGGAAAGTAGTTTCGATGAACAAGAATCTTTTATTTGAATGAACAACAGTGAATTAACATGGTCTGAAACTGAAGCTTAAGGTGAAAGCATTAATGAAACTGTCGCGAATAATAAAATAAATATAGATCAACGTTTTTACGAAGTAGTGATTGCGAAAGTTTTTTTGATCAGTTAATTATGAAATCTAGAAAAATGAAAGTCGCCAAGAACAAATGGATACAACTTTTCCATCATTTAAAAGGAAACAAATTTCTTGCCCAATCTTGCTGAAATAAAAGAGTGCATTTTCAGAATGCCAGGCACATCGACAGCAATCAAAAGAGTACTGTTAATAAAGAATATCATATAAACTGAAGAACAGCTGAATCAACAGTAAAAGCTTTATAGAGCTGAAAATTAACAGCGATCTCGCAGTGAATTTTACGACGCCATTAAAAATAACAAAGGATTTTAAAAAAATTCGCACTAGTGATAAATATTAATAACTTCTTAATAATAAGAAACACACAGATGAGTTATACTTTCTCTTGGCTCGTTGTTGTTTTATGTTAACATTTTTTATTAAGATTTTTCAAACATAGATGCCTATCCGAGTAGGTTTTGTTCTCCGTTGTGAGTATTTTCTCGAAACTGTCCCGGTCTGAACAAAAAATATTACGGTAAGACTAATTACTCATGTCCAAAATTATCTTTACATACCCAAAAATGATGATATTCAATAAAATATCGAATCAATGTGATCCGTATTTGCAGGGAATGTGTGAAAACCAAGCCTAATTAGCATTATCCAATCAAAAGTAATCAAACGGTTTGTGATATGCAAATCTAGGCGTTACGTCATCCAAGGGTGAATCAAGCGCTTTGCGCAAACTGAATATTTGAGTGAATTTCTGCAACATAGCGTTTGATTTCAGTGTGTAGGGACTCAAAGCGGTTTGTTATGGCTTCGAAGTATCATTTGGAAGAATCTGTAAAGTGGCGAATTATCGGCCGTTTAGAAGCAGGGCAGTCAATCATGGAAACAGCCACATGTCTGAATATTTCAAGACAGACAGTCTCTAAGCTATGGAAACAGTTTCAAAATGATGGAAGTGTTGTAAGGAGGCCTGGACAAGGTCGGAAACGAATGACAACTGCTTCTGAAGATCGGTATCTGGCATTAACTGCCCGTCGTAACAGAAAGGCTACTGCTCGCCAGTTAAGTTCAGAGCTTGCAGCCGCCACTGGAACTGTTGCATCACGGCAAACAATATACAGAAGGCTTAATGAAAAAGGCCTTTATGCCAGAAAGCCAAGGGTATGTGTTTTACTGTCTTCACAGAAAAAGAGGGATCGCTTTAATTGGTGTAAAGAACATCAAAACTGGACTGAACATCAATGGTCCCATGTTCTCTTTACTGATGAGTCGCGGTTTAGTTTAACTGGTGATTCTAAACGTGTTTACATCTGGAGGGAGTCAGGAACACGAAATGATCCCTCGAACATTGTGGAACGTGACCGTTTCGGTAGTGGAGGTGTGATGGTATGGGGTGGAATAATGATCGATGGACGTACGCCCCTACACGTGTTCAGCAGCGGATCTGTGACAGGCCAGATATATCGGGATGAGGTCTTAGATCCTTATGTAAGACTTTTCAGGGGTGCATATGGACCTGACTTTTTATTTATGGATGATAATGCCCGTCCACATCGAGCAAACCTCGTTGATGAATTCCTTGAAAGTGAAGACATTAAGCGAATACCTTGGCCACCAAACTCTCCTGACCTTAACCCGATAGAGAACTTATGGGACTACCTTGGAAGAGCAATTGCACGTATACATCCTCCTCCTAGAGATGTAAATGCTCTGAAGACGGCATTGCTGGAAGAGTGGAGATTAATTCCCCAAACTGTGGTTAACAACGTTATTTCCAGCCTTAAAACACGTTGTGATATGTGTGTACAAGTCAGGGGAGATCATATTCCATATTAAATTCGTAAGACTTAATTCTTTTTCTGAATCATTCCTTTTTTTCTTAACTCTCTCTGTCACACTTTATTACCATTTTTATTGTTTCATGCTACAATTTTATATCATATGAGGTGATCTTCAATTTTTTCTTTTGCATTTATGTGTCATCATATTATGTTTGATTCCACGAAAATTCATTAAATTATAAGTCATAGTCTCTGAGAAATCCGTGAATTTATGCATGTAAACATAATTTTGGACATGAGTGTAGTTATTCATATTATTCCTTGCCAGCTTTTACATATCATTCATCTGTTTCCCCGGACTGAGTTTTGAATGTGCATGCATACAACACTTTTGTCATTAATACTACATTTAATAAACAGTCAATGGAATAGTTCGGTTAAGTATGTGTATTAAATTATCTGATGTTTAATAAAACACAGTCTTTTCTTCCCATTTTAAAACACGTATGTATGAGGGAAGTCAAAATTGGCATATGATACGTTTGAAAATAACATTGATTACTTTCCGCGAAATTATCACATTCATGATATTTATTAAATTACTTACGAAGTATCCTTTGTTCAATTTGAAAATAAAATTCGATGGCTGTAACAAGAGAAGAGCAGCGTGTGTAGGATTTTATGTTAATCAACCAGTTGCTAGGATTTTAAACTTCACTATAGCTTCTTTGCCCCGTACTCCTCATCAGAATAGAAATTAGTTGTAAAATATTGGTTGTAGAACTTTAGCTGTACTGCTATACATCTTTAAATACACGCGCTACGTGAATAGGTCTATATGCAGAACACACTACTAGAATTTAAAACTTTCAGTTTTATGTTATATTAAATATCCGCAAGTAGCGAAGTTATATACTGTAGGAAAAGTGTTCAATAAAAGTTATCTTAACCTCGTAAGATCAAATCTTAAGCGATAACTCTCTCGTCTGTCTAGTACAGGATTTCAATCTGTGGGTTGTAAAAACTTCATTCAGATACATGAATTTAATGAAATTCCATTCAACGAGATTAATGATGAGATAAAACACCTACCATATACAGCCCAACAAGAATCAAACGCAATAGTTATGTGGACGTCTATGTACACTGCACGGACAAAAAAAGAAAAAGGTAGGGGACAGTTCTACTTCTCCCGTTCTACTGGGCCGATTGACGAAATTCAAATTGCCCTTTGCGTTTTTCATGTCTCGAAAACGCGACTTAGGGTATGTATTAGATTTATATATAGCATTGTTCTAACATAGGTATTTTGACACGAAGTGGATCTTTCTCTGAAATAACATACCAATTTTGTTTTCCATATTTCGTTTCTACGACTCAAATTATGCCTAAATATTAAATTTTATAAAATTTGGTGCGAAATTTACAGAGAAGGTTGGAATGCGCTTTAGCCCACTGCTTGGCGTCGATTGTTTTTGAATGAGCAATAAACGCGCCAACATGGGTAACTCCGTATATCCGCCAACATGGCTGACTGTTTATACGTTGCCTACGTTGTGCACTTCGCTGAAGTTTTTTTTAAGTTTAAAAGGAACGCTGTGCACTTGGCATTTTCTTGAAATTTATGTTCGTTATTTTAGCTTATTTTGTTTATTTGTGTACGTTGCCTACATTGTGCAATTCGCAGATGTTTTTTTTTTAAGTTAAAACGGAACGGTGTGTACATGGTATCGTTTGTAATTTTAATGCCCTTTTAAAAAAATTCCTTCTTTTTCCTATGCCATTTTGGTTACGTTTTCACGGAGCGTGTCGGGAAGGTTATGTAACGGTATTGAATGTGTAAGTACTACAACATAAAATGTAAATAATTAATTTAAATCTGACAAATATTTTAATGATCATAATGTTCGTTTTGCATATTATTTTATTATCTTTTTGTGGCAACAGTTTCCATACTAATTTATGCTTTAGAATTCTATGTTTTGTTTACAATAAGTTTTCGCGGAGCGTGCCGGGAAGGTTGCAATTGCAAAGACGTTTCGCAGAAACGCGCCGAATTGGCGATTTTCAAAACATCGCCAAGCAGTGGGCTAAAGCGCATTTTCACCACGAAGAAATTCAAAAATTTAACTTGGCGAATTTTTTTCACTTTTCGCCAAGAATATTTTACCTGTCGAACTTCTAAATACGTGGCAACCTATTTTCCTATCCCTTCCGTTGTGTAGCGCGGAAAAAAAAGCCAGATCGTGCCTACCTTTCTTCATTGTGCATGAGCGGAAAAAAGTCGCATCGTTCTACTTTCAAATAATTTTAACAAACTGCATAGACCACATTAGATGGTATTATCGCTTTCAACAAATATGCCAAATTTCAGAACGCGCCAACATATAAATTCACGCATATCTTCGAATATTTTGAATGAAAAGCTCTAATTGTTTGCAGGTATACTTAGAAATACACCTACCTTAAGGTAGTGATAAACATTTTATAGGTTATAATTCAAAATCTTTTTCCAAAAATTTATAAAAATTATTTAAAAATACAAATTTAAAAAATAAATCATAAAAAATGGGCGAATTTTATTTGGAGTGAACCTAAATTTTGAACTGTGGAAGAAGCAATCAAGTAAGAGTAATAAGAAAGGGATATTAATAAATATATATCAAATTCAATTAACGTGGAGGAGCTTAAAGTTTGAGATCGAATTTTTTAAAAACTATTCGTGCGATTTTTTACAAAACTTGGCACCTTGGCATAATTTGAGTCGTAGAATCGAAATATGTAAAAACGGTGGTATGTCATTTCAGAAAAAATCGATTTTGTGTCAAAATACCTATATATAAATGCTATATATAAATCTAATACAAATCCTAAGTCGCGCTTTCGAGACATGGAAAACACAATTTGAATTTCGTCAATCGGCCCAGTAGAACGGAAGATATAGAACTGTCCCATTTTTCTTTCCTTTTTTCGCAGTGCACAGTGCAGACATATCAGAGTAAAAATTTCAGTAAAATAGCTTGAAAGTGGAAGTGGCATCTCCTAGTGGTGTAATTCATTTCAGGAGAGGTCCTCACAATTTAAATAGACAGTCATTTGCTTAGAATACATTAGGTTTTCATTATTCTGTGATTGGATTGCTTTGTTTTCGCCTCTAACTTCTACAAATTCACCCAGGACAAATGGACGAAACTGCTTTCGGACCAGAGTACACCGTCGAAGATAGTCTGCAGAAGGAGAATGAAGAGGATATCTTCCAGGACTACATTCCGATTCAGACTTCCAGAGAGGAACACTTTCTGGAGGGATTGATCGTAGAAGCTGGAATGCACGTTCTTTTCCCTCAGCTGTATATTCCCAAGGAAGAGGATCTCCAAAGTATGACACTGGAGGAGAGAAAGGGCCAGCCGGAGATCCCAGAAGACTACATGAAAAGCAAAAGGAAAAGCGATTGCCCAAATGATTGTCCTCTCTACAGTCCCGTATGTGGCAGTGATGGAAAAGTGTACCCCAGTGAATGTCATTTGCGGAAGGAAAATTGCGGGTAAGTTTAAATTTCTTTCAAGCCTCCTTTTCATGATTGTGTGCATGTAAGATACAGAACTATGATGGAAATTTATTAACAAATTAAACCTATAAATTTTTAATTATAAATTAAAGCACATTAAGACATCTAGATTTCCTTGCAGAAACCGCAATGCTGTAGACTTATAAGGCTCCAGCCTTCTTAGCATGCCTTCGTGGTGTAATGATCGGCGTGTATTCGAGAGGTCCGAGGTTCGAGTCCCGGCGAAGGCATTGCTCATTTTTCATGTC
>KK113637.1:0-25263 GCA_000611955.2 Stegodyphus mimosarum | reverse complement strand
CTATATAAAATGATAAGAAATATTTTACAAAAAACTGGTTTTTTTCATGTAATTACACATATTTTAGTAAATTTTAGAAATATCAAACATTTTAGTTCATAACACAGATAAGTGTTGTGGTAGTATACAGTATAAGTAAAACTGAAATGTATGGAGCGGAAAAAAATATACGACATTTAACGTAAGTGTTAAATTCTCCTAAAAATTTGCATAAAATTGCATATATTTCAAAAATTTATGAAAATATTCCTAAAAATTTACCTATTTTCATGATCTGATATCATATTTTGACTAAATAAATATATATTTAATCAGAATTCTATGTTTTTAAAAAAAAGTGGTCCGAACGTAGGCAGATACCTTAAGCAAAAGTATATTTCTGAAGAATAGTTATTCAAAATAAAAACGACATTTCAACTATCAAGCCAGTTATGATTTTACCTCCAATGATATCTACGTAGCAGTTTTTCTGGCCATGATTAAAAGGTGATTGCCCTTTATCTTCTGTAGTCTACTCTTTAATATATTCTATGGACGCACCAATGAAATTATTATATGCCTTATGTAAGAAAGATAAAAAAAATGTAAATATAAATTATAATTTAAATTAGTACTAGCCACTTAATGTTTAATAATAATTTGAATATTTCAGTTCTCTGTTCTAAAAATAGTAATACTTTTTCTGCACTGCGTCATTTCAACCTAATTCATGTCATATGACTCTTACATAACACTGATGACGTAAATGGAGCTAAAAATCAAACAACCAATAACAATTTTACAGCTTTATTAATTACCTAATTAAATGCGCTGAAAACTGAAACTAACTCATTATGCATCAAGATTTCATCCTGAACAGAAGCCACTTGCTTTCTGCGCTTCGGCCTAATTGAACTGCCGCTTTTCAAACCGCAAATCTATGAAAAATGTAAACGTTTTGAAAAAACGCGAATTAGTGTACCAAGTTGTTTGTGGCCGGAACATGTTTTTGTTAAAATAAAAATGAATATAAAATCTGCCTCAGCCGCAAGTTTTCTCTTCGTTAGAATCAACATTTCAGCATTCTACGCTAACTACCTTGCAACATTACAGCTAAGTGTGCTCTATATAAATTTTCCATATGTTTTCTCTTCGTTATAATCAACATTTCAGCATTCTACGCTATCAACTACCTTGTAACATTACAGCTAAGTGTGCTCTATATAAATTTTCCATATGTTTTCTCTTCGTTATAATCAACATTTCAGCATTCTACGCTATCAACTACCTTGCAACATTACAGCTAAGTGTGCTCTATATAAATTTTCCATATGTTTTCTCTTCGTTATAATCAACATTTCAGCATTCTACGCTATCAACTACCTTGCAACATTACAGCTAAGTGTGCTCTATATAAATTTTCCATATGTTTTCTCTTCGTTATAATCAACATTTCAGCATTCTACGCTATCAACTACCTTGCAACATTACAGCTAAGTGTGCTCTATATAAATTTTCCATATGTGTGTATGAGATATCAAACCACGAAGAAAAATTTATTACCATATTCAACGCAATTGGAACGGTCCTTTAAATTGTAAGGTATATTTTAATTTTATAACAGTTATTTTAAGTTAATTGTGCTGTACTATCTTGCCTCGTTTCAACTTACAACTCCCTACCAGAATGAGGTTTTAGAATCGCGCTGAATGCAAATGAGTAAGAGATAGTATTAAAGGAAAGTTCAACTTACTCCGGGAGAGAGAGCTAGGAATCCTGAGTAGCGCACGTTTGCCTTTGGGCTAAGTCTCTCTAACTGTTGCTACGCTCGGCTGTACATTACGTGCCTTTTGATAAATCGCCGGCTAGTGTAAAACTAAGGGCCAAATACGTTAGAATTGCGTTATCTTCGGCTAAATCTCTTAGTTAGATATAGTTAGTTCTTATTTCTAATTTTTAAGTCCAAATGGAGGTTTTGTTGAAAACCCGAAGGAAGGGGCCGACCGTTCATCATATTTTAAGTGAAACAAAGGGTACTTAATCCTTCTTGAGATTACGAACTCTGTTATTTAAACTAAGCGATAATTCGCTTAACACTTCACTAGGTTTTTCGACATTTATACTTAGTAGAATAAAAGTCAGGAACTCTACAGAATTCTTAAATTTAACAACACGCATCCCCTATCCAAGGCTCCATACTGCATCATTGCTAAATCATGCTTTGCCTGCAGAATCTTTTGCCTGTTCGAGATTTAAAAAAAATCTCAGCTTTTAAATAGTGCCGTGACTAACTGCGCATCCTGTTTCATCGCTTCGCCTTCCTGCTGGGGCTTAGCCTTTGCTAGCTAGTCTCCCTTATGCTGAAAGTATCTAAAACTATGCATCAATAGCGTTCTGCCAATTAAGAAGAAATTCGTCTTCCAGAATTGCATCCTGAGTCGAAATTTCCAGTAATCCACGCTGCAGTTTTCTCGGCCATGACTAAAAAGGGAATTCCCTGATCAAGCTCTTCTAACAGTAAGCTATCTACAACGAAGTAAATCATCCCGTGTGTGTGTAACAGCTAATCTTTGGAATATGGTAACTGGTAGTTTGGCGACTTTTGGCGACATTTTAGTAAGGCGATAAAAATTATAATAATAACAATAATTTTTATTAATTTAATGTATATGTTTATTTATATTTTAATTAGTGTTCTTTAATTTATTTATATTTTAATTAAATGATAGTCATTTTGTGCATTATGCGTTTGTAGCATTTTGCAATCCATTTCAGTACAAGTAAACCTGCATGGAAATAAGTTAAATATTTGACACTAAGTATTTGCAACCATTTTTAATGTTTGCCTTATAAATTCGCAGGTGACTTTTATAATGGATAATTTAGAGGGAAAAGAAAATTAATGTAATATCTTGCATATTTTATTTATTTTATACGTGCAAATGTTCATCCTTGGAAAGGGTATATGCAAGCTGAACATATAAAAGCTTGCATAGTATACATACTTTTTAGCGATGAGGTAATTTCATATATGTCCTTTTTTACCAGCTTCAAAGATTCACAAAATTTTCCTGCATTTTCGTGGAAATTTTTCTAATTTACGAGAAAAATTATTTACATGTTTCATATACAAATTTGTCCTGTAAAAACAAATTTCTGTGCACGTTTGTTCCACTACTTTTCGGAAAATTCCGATCGTGATTTTAGCTAATAAGCACTTGAAAACAATTTCGCACCTAATCTTCGTCATGATTAAGCACTTTTGTTCCATAAAAATTCTAGCATAAACGTAATTCGGCTAGCAAATTATTGGAAAAAATGTTGAGTTAAAAGAAAAAAAAACCTTTACTTCGTGAAAACAAAATGGCGTCCCCCAAACAAACTGGTAGGTTGCTGTAGCAAGGTTGCTCGCCAAATTTTCGCCAAAAAACCGCCAAGTTACCATAATCCGAAGATTAACCCGATTTAGCTGTAGATAACTTGATGTTAGAAGATATCTTGAAACTGTTGCGTAGATGAAACGATGGACTTGCAGAGTTCAGCACATGATTTATGTTTGTCTTTCAAATTTAATAAACAAAGTCGGTGATTTAAAAAAAGTATTACCACTGCCCCAATTAAAATATGTACAGGTTTGTTATCGTTGAGCAAAGATAAGATATTTAAATATTCTTTCAAATTTATTTAGTTATTTCTTAACAAATTAAGCAATTTTAAAAGCAATAAATGCAGATTCATTTCAGTTATTATTAATTATTAGCTGATTTTCTAAAACCTCATTTCCGGAAAAAAATAACCGATAATAAAGCAAGTATCAGCTCTTGCTAAAATCGTTACATCGCGCCGTGTTAGTTCTGCACTCTACTGTAATATTCAAGCTTGCACAATTCGTCCCAAACCAAAATAAAGGGAAAATCACTGTTCACATGAGACTTACCTTAGAAAAACCTACCGCTGTGTTCTTCAACGAAGCCTCCCCTTCTAAAAATGCCCCTTAAAAACCAGTAAAACTTTTTATGTGTAGCCATAAAATTCTATGGGTTTCAGTTGACTTTTACTGGTTTCTGTTGGTCTTCTTGGGTTTTTAATTTCTCGTCTCAAAATGTCCCATAGAAACCAGTAAAACTTCCTACTGGTTACCCATAGAATTCTGTTGGTCTCTACTGACTTTTATTGGTTCCTATTGATCTCTGTGGGCTTTCCTTACTGCTTTCATCTGTCACTCATACGACCAACATCAATGTCAGAATTTTCTACTGGTTTGTATTGGTTTATATTTCACTAGTTTTCTAACTGGTATCAATATACACTGCTGGCCACCGTAAATGCAACACCCTGCAAATAACATGAAATTTACAACATGCATTAGCGGAGCTGAGATATGCAAATGATTAGAATTTCAGCGCAGACGCACATCACGCGCGCCTGTGGCGCCACTTCAAAGCGCAATTTAAGGTTTGGAGTTTTCGACGATTTCAAGTTCGGCAATTGTGTTTTTCTTGCGATTTTTTTCAAAAAACGATCAATTATGCCTCGTAGTAAACAGCGATCATCGTTTGATCAAGTATCCGAGTTCGATAGAGGAAGGATAGACAGAGGAAGGATCCTACCGAGAGTGTGCATTATCTTTCAGGGAAATCGGTAGTCGTGTTGAACGAAACCAAACAACTGTCAATCGCCACATTGAAGTGCTTCTCTGGCCGGCTCGCTCTCCGGATCTTTCGCCGATACAAAACATGTAGTCCATGGTTGCTGAACGATTGACCCAGATTACATCCCAAGCTGCCACACCAGATCAACTTTGGCAACGTGTGGAAGCTGCTTGGTCTGCTGTAAACACATCCAAAGTCTCTTTGAATCAATGCCGAGGCGTGTGGCAGCGATGATCTCCAATAATGGCGGCTACTCTGGCTACTGATTCTAGAAGGATCCACACTTCACAGAAGTCTATGAATTTAATCATTTGATTCTTGGTCAACATGTTATCTACTAAATACATTTTGTTGTAATATCTCTCGTCTTTCTTGGTGTTGCAAGTTGGGTGGCCAGCAGTGTAATAGAAATAGATGCCAAATAAATCCAAGGTTGCTTTACATGGGCTTATACTAATTTTCTAACTGAAGTCAATACACATCTTCTAAACAATAAAATTAATGCTGGTATCAGTAAAACAAAATTCATTGGTATTCTTGCTGTCTGCTGATTATTTTATATTAATTATTTAATCTACTTTTATTCCGTTTATTTGGATAATGTTGAAAATAAGGTTATTTCTATTTTGTAACAAACAGAAAGCTTTAAAATTAAAAAAACGTACAGTGAACCCTCTCGTCTCCACCTCTTCTCTAAGACGATCAATATTTCTAAGAATGAAAATATGATCTCTTTAAGACCATCAGAGTAACCTGCAAATGCAGGTGGTCGTTTTAGAGAGGGTTTTTACTATATATGCTCATTTATTTGATTTCTTGCAAACTTTTCTCGGAAGCAATAACAGTTATCATATACACTACACACAGCGAGATCTCTCTAAGGCAGCCAGCCACACATAAAAAGAATCTTTGCATATATTCGCGTTAGAGAGGTGATGCTCAATACCAATATATATTTATGTTCTCAGAAACACGTTTATTTTTTGAACGTTTGTGTCTTAGGGAGGTTACCTATACGAAATGAATTTCTCTAAGGCGACCAGTCACATTTCCAGAATATCCTTTGCTGGTGGTCTTCTTACAGAGGGAATGTTCAATACCAAAATATACTTATGTTTTCAGAAATACTGGTCTCGTTCAGAGGCGGTCCTCTTAGGGAGGTGATTTCGCAACTAGTTAGTTCTCTGTATACACACACATACACACTTATATGTGCATATACCAACATTCCTGATATTACAAATAAACACCGATATCGACCATCATCTCATTAAAGCGACCGCGTTCATTCACTATTACAAAACTGTTTTTCTCCGAGTTAACGTTGACGTGAGAAAAAAAATTCCCCTTCCTCCCCCGCTCTCAGAAGAAGAAGTATGGCGCTGTTCTTGTTAATGTTGTTATGGGATGTTTGTGTTATTGTCTTGGTGGATAGTAAGCTGCAGTAATGCAATAAATAATTTACTATGATTTACTATAGAAAAATTTTTACTGTTTAGATGTTTATAATGGAAAACAAAATACCCACATTGACTATGAAATAATGTAAAAGATAATACCAGTAAAGCCATGCACGTATAATCGTGTCTAATGGGTTTGAGCGAACTTTGCTAGTTCTGAAAGAGATTTTCTGTGCGTGAAATTGATTTTTCATCTTTACTTTTATCCTAAAAAGCAATGTGCTTAAAGACTGAAAAGTCATAATTTCAGACTTGATAATTTTTCTCAGTGTGTTTACATCAGATGCACATTGCATTCTATTAAAACTGTATTTTTGAAATTTTAGTTTTTGATTATAATTTAGAAGCTTGTTCATGTAGATCTTTATCATTTAAATATTATGTACTAATAAATTTGAGCGTACCTTACTTAAAAAAGATCTTGCATGGTTCAGGTTTCAATTTTTCGACTAATGTGATATGTTTGAGCAGAAGAATATTATTTTATGTCTTAAAAAATATATTCATTATATTTCGCAAACAAAAAAGGTAAGTTTTTTTTAATGAAGTAAAGAATGATATACCTAATGTGTGTATTTCTTATTGAATGAGGTAGGCAAGACTTACAAGCCAAGGAATATTTTTTACATTACTAAAATTGTGGGAAAATTTAGATGATCATAGTAGCTTATATCGTTTTTTTTAGTATTTTATGTATATTTCTGTACAAGTATGAGAGTAACTATATCTGCTTGCGTGCTATATCTGCTTAATTGTGATGACAGTAATTTTAACTGTGTGTATAAGGCTGTGTAGAAGATTTATTTATATTGCTAAATACTGCACTATATGAATTTAACATACATTTATATACACCATTTTTGCAACTCAAAGCAGTGTAACAGTTTTGCCCTCGAAATCGATTGGTATATAACAAAATTTACGTCGAATACAAGGTTGTCGATTTGCCTATTCTATTTTCCACGTCGGCGTGATTCTGCTGCGTCTTTACTTTGTGTCCTTCCCACCTATTTAGGTCTGTACATTTATCAGTGCTAATTGTGTAGTTCTGCTGGTTTATGGTTATAATTACTAGTTGTTATGGAAATTTGATCTACAGTTCTATTTTTGTGCATTGTTTTTATAGGGATTCTGTGTATGGATACTCCACTACGGAATAATTCTATTGGTTTTGTTTACGGGTTTTTGTCTACTGTTTTGTGCAGTGATTTTGCCAATGGGTACCAGTATTAGTCTGTAGATTTTTGTATACTGGCTTTTACAGAGATTTGGCCTATGGGTATCCTCATAGGTCTGAGTTTTTGGTCTACTGGTTTTTACAGGGATTTGGCCTATGGGTAACTATGCAGGTGTACGTGTTTTTTCTACCGGTTTTTATAGGGAAGAGACCTACGGAATATCCATCTTTTTAATGGAAATTTGACCTATGGATACGCATAAAGTTCTGGTTTGTGGATATGTATTTTTACAGGGATTTCGTTTATGGTATCCATATGTTCTACAGGTTTCTGTTTATGGGCTTTTATGGGGATTTGGCCTACTGGTACCCATACAGTTGTATGGGTTTTTACGGGGATTTGGCCTACGGGTACTCATACAGTTTCCTTCTATGGGTTTTTACGAGATTTAGCCTACAAGTACATCTGAATTCCTTTTCTACACCCTTGTTCTAGAACTTATATTTAAATCAACAGTAAAATTAATCTCTTCAAAATTTATTTGGTTAAATATCAAAAACGATGTTCAGCATTGGGCGAAATCTTGTATTCCATGTCAAAAATCTAAAATATGCCGGCATACGAAATCAATAATAGGCGAATATCAAAAGCCATCAGAAAGATTTCGAGAAGTACACATTGATCTTGTTGGTCCATTACCACCATCAAATGGTAACACCTACTGTCTAACACGTATAGATAGATACACAAATTGGATGGAAGCTATTCCGCTCGAAAACATATCAGCAGAAACTTCTATAGCAATTGGATAGCAAGATTTGGAATACCTTTGCATCTAATAACAGATCGAGAAACTCAATTTTCATTTGAAGTATTTCAAACCCTGTCAAGAATCTGCGGCATTAAGCTTTCACACACTACAGCCTATCACCCGCAGTGCAATGGCAAGGTAAAACGACTCCATAGATCAATAAAGGCTGCTTTAAAAGCCCGTAATAATAAAATTTGGAGTGAAAAATTACCTACGGTTCTTTTAGGCCTACGAACAGCAATCCGCAATGATACTAACTATACTATAGCGGAAATGGTATATGGAGAGAATATTAAACTTCCTGGAGAATTCTTTGAAGAAAAAATAAGTCATACACCACCTGGAACTTTTATACATAAGTTACAAAGGCATATGGAATTGATTCGGCCGAAGGAAATACAACAGAAAGGCATCCCTAAATTATTTGTACATAAAGATTTAGAATCAACATCCCATGTTTTTCTTCGCATTGAGAGAGTTCGGAAGCAACTCGAACCCTCATATGAAGGTCCGTATTTGGTTATCAATCGTTCACCCAAATATTTTACTCTCAGGATAAAGAATAAAGAAGTAAATGTATCGATAGACAGATTGAAGCCAGCATATATTCTACCACAACAAACCTCTGAACAAGAGAAACCTACAGCTCCAAATTGTGCACCTACGCCTCCAAACAATGCACCTACGCCGATTGAAATTCAAACCAAAATAACTGTAGCTCAACCTAAAATCAAATCAGCCTTAAGATAATCTCGAACTAGTAGAATTCTTAAGACACCACTGCGATTCAAAAACTGGTATTTTATTTATACATGAATGTTGTTATTATTTTGATGATGCGCACTATTACTTCTTCCAAACTTTCTAACGTAACGTTCGTTACTGGAAGGGGAGGGAATGTAACGGCATAAAATATAAATAATTAGTTTGAAAGTAACTCACAATATTTTAGTACTTATAATACTTTAATAATTATAAATGTTTACTTTGCACATTATTTTATTATCGTTTTTGGCAACAGTTTTTATGTTTAGAATTCGATTTGTTTTATTAAAAACTAGCCGCTGCGCGGCCAGCCTTCGTCTGGCTTTTAAGTGTACCGGAAAAATGCCTAAAGAGAACACCAAACATTAAATTTGAAAACTGCACAGAATTTTACTCTGCATAACAATTTTATCAAAAAAGAAACAAAGAACAACGTTAAAAAAATTCAGTTAAAAATGCATTACATATAAAAAGCATACAATGAAATAAGCAATATCCCTTAATACAAATATTAATCATCCTAATAAATAAATTAACCAACTTCCTGCTGCCTTCTCTAGACCAACGTCCAGTATCCAAGAGAAACATTAAATTTAAAAACAGCACAGAATTATCGCCCTCATTTTTCCGTGCTGATATCAGCAACAATGGCTGTGTGCCATTGTTGTTCATATAATGAGAGAAAATTATCAATTTGATACTATTTCATCTTGTCTAGATGCATCTTGTGTACCAGATTTCATAGGCCTGGGTCTATTAGCTTACGCGCAGTACGAACGAAAGACACCTACACACACAGAAAGACTTGTCCTTTTAAATATAGATCTATAAATTAATTAAACAATTTACCTTTGCAAAAAGAAACAAGCTTTCAATTTCTTAAACTGTTCAATAGAGTGAAATCTCGCTTTGCTATAGCCCATTATGTCTTAAAATGGCGCGATTTTGTCAGAAAACATAAAATTAATTAAAAAAAAATCTAATTCGAATTTCGAAAAACTCGCTTCGAGGTGCACTGGCTCATGCAAAAAAATCATGCAAAACTTTTCAATATCTTACAAACAGTGAAATAAGCAAAAAATAACATGAAAGAATCTCAAAAAACAAACATTTCGCGCCGAATTTTACTCTGCAGAACAACTTTATCAAAAAAGAAATCAATAAAAATGTATTATACATATAAAAAATGACAATGAAATATGCAGTATCCCTTAATACAAATATTACTTATCCTAATAAATAAATTAACCAACTTCCCTTTGCAAAATCTTAAGAACTCAAATGGTATAAACAGATTAAGAACTTAAACAGATTAAAAAATATCATGCAAAACTTTTTATAATTAAAGTTATATATAATTAAAACATAATATTACAATGAAATAAACAATATCCCTTGTAAAATGTTAATTATCCTAATAAAGTAATTAAATAATTTACCGTTGCAAAAAGAAACAACTTTTTAATTTCTAAAACTTTTCAGTTTCTTAAAAACAGTAACATAAGAAATACGATTAAAGATTGTTGCCAATCCGAAATTTTTAAAAGAATGAAACTATTCAAAATGATGCAATTTCATCAAAAATCTATCAACAACAATAAGAAAGGAAAATTGTTGCCGAAACTACATTTTAAAATATCTGAGATGTGAGAAGTGTATTCGGAAGCTTCATTTAAATAATAAAAAAAAATACAAAATATTATTATTTTTCCAAAATTCTTTTTTTAAAAGGACTCGAAAGGATTAAAGTTCAACGTGTCCAAAAATCAAAGCAAAATAAATAGCACATTTTTTAAAATAAGTTTTTTTAAAAAAAATTCCGCCGAAAAGGTGTTAAGCTCACCTTCCTAAATAAATTCATATTGAATCGATTTACTGAAATACGAAATTTATTTTAAGTTCGTAAAATAGCTAAGTGTCTACGCTTCACGACGATGTAAAAATGAAATGTATAGAGTGAAATCTCGCTTTCCTGTAGCCCATTATGTCTCAAAATGACGCCATTTGGTCACAAAACATAAAATAAAAAATATTCTAATTCGAATTTCGAAAAAATCGCTTCGAGGTGCACTGGCTCTTGTGTAGATACACCTATGTATCAAATTTCGTGGCCCTGGGTCTATTAGCTTACTCGCAACACGAACGAAAGACACACCCACACACCCCCACACACACACACACACACACACACACACACACACACACACAGACTCTTTGTTTTATTATATGTAGAGATAGAAGATGAGATTTTTCCGACTACGGAGCTGGTGAATAAAAATTATATTTGATGTTGATATGGTAATCTTTTTATTTTATAGTAAGATTTTATTTGCATTTTATTACATGGTACTAACTGAAGATCCATAATAGGCGTACAATTTATAATTGTTATAACCCGTACAGCTGTACGGGTTTCTTTCTATGAGTTTTTACGAGGATTTGGCCTACTGGTACCTGTACAGTTAGACGTGTTTCAGTTTGTGGGTTTTTACGGGTAGACCGATCCCCAGTAAAAAAATTTTATGGGTTTCTACGGGGCATTTTTAGCAGGGTCTTCACTCCAAAGTAAAGCAAGGACAAGGCCGGGTGCTTCACAGTTCGCTTCTTAAATAAATTCTCATATTTTAAATAATCCGAAATAAATTTGTAAAAAGAAGGGTCTTTTCAGGTTGATGAAGAATATTTATTTCAGATAAAAGACGATCACACATTCTGTATTTCAATAGCATAGAGTGTAGAGACATTAGGTTTAACGAAGCAGAAGAGGAGAAAAATATGCAACGCCTTCGCCGGGAATCGAACCATGGACCTCTGAAATACCGGCTCAGTGTGCTGACCATTACACCACGAAGGCACGCTAAGAAAGAGGGAGAAATACCTTATATACTCCCCTTTTTAAAGGGCGACTAGGGTTTTAGGGGACCTAGTCGCCAAATCCTGGGTGTGGAGAGTCATCATCCACAACCCTTTTAGTTCGGGCGCCACTGTAGAGACATTAGGTTTATTACGAAGCAGGAGAGGTGAAAAATATGCAACGCCTTCGCCGGGAATCGAACCACGGACCTCTGAAATACCGGCTCAGTGTGCTGACCATTACACCACGAAGGCACGCTAAGAAAGAGAGAGAAATACCTTATAAGGCAGTTTGCCAAATGATTGTCCAAAGAAATAAAAAGGTAAACTCTCTTAACATTCTCCGCCACGAAGAAACGCACGCATTTAAAAAATTAGTCGGTACATTTTTAGTTTTACTTAAGAGGCAGACCGTCTTTGAAACATCATTTCTTGCATTTTCTTTTGCTCTTGCGTTTTACATTTTTATACTGCACTTATATGAAAAAGTTACATATTTAAGAAAATTATTATTGATTTTACAAGGTTATACTTAGTCTCACAATGGAACTTTATTCTTTTAACCCTAACAGACATGTAGCGACTTATCGATATGCCTGTGACACGATGAAGTCTTACGAAGCTTTTAAAATAACCGTTTTATTTAAAGGGAACTTTTAACAAAACAAAGCATGGCACAAATTAAATCAATTTAAATTATTTATTAGTACTCTAACACTAGACAGTTAACTACTAAGCCGGCTCAAGATTTCATCGGAGCGTCAGTTAAAAATATCATCAGAGAGAACGCCGAGACAGTCATAACTAGTTGCAGCTGTCAAAATCTAAGCACTCCACTCTAATTTCTCTCTCTAGATCCAGAAACCTAATATCTGGCATAGTAAAGCGCATTCTGGTGAGAAATGAGTAATTGAAGTAAAGATACATATCATTTTAACTTGTTAATTGAAAATAAGAATTCTACAATTTTTTAAATGTGCTAAATAATTTGAATGTATTTTTCCCTCACATTTATTTTGTATGATTTCTTTCTTATCACGTGATATCAATAAACAATGGATTATCAAATTTACTCTCAGCTATTATGATTACATTTATATTTGTAATGAATGGGTTCTTGATTATGCAGATCAACTGTTAGTGCATATTTTGCCAGGCGATTAATACCGAGCCCGTATCAACTGAAAAGGACTGCTGATCAAGTTCTATAGGAGTGTCCCTATAAAAATGTCGTAAACGTTGTTTTGTACTAAAGTATCCGACTGCGTTCGACACTCAAATTTTGGAAAATAGTACAAATAAATCTATTATTGGTGTTAGTTAGAAGAGTAGTACTTAAAGAATAAAAACAGGTGATAAGCATATTATAAAAGTACTAGCTAACACCCGCCCGCTTCGCTAGGTACCACTATCTATTTGAATGTGAACCTAGACTTCTTATATGGAACGAAATGTCTAATTTCGAACTGATAATGAATGTAATATTTTTAAATTTAGAACCAAAGTCAAAACTCATACACAAAAAAAGACTTTTGACTTAGTGCCGCCTGTGATGGTATAACAAAAATCCATTTTGGACAGGATTTACAAAAAATCCGTTCTTAGCGCGCGTCTGCATCATAGAATGAGTAACTATGCAAAATTTCGAGTGAATCGGGTGTATAGTTTCGGAGATTTCGTGATGAGTCAGTGGTATTTCACTTATATATATAGATAGATAAACATAATACTGTTATAATGTAGCTTTAATACACTCCCATCCAAAAGTTAAGCACGAAGATGTAAAATTCAAAAAAATCAACAAATAATGCTTTCATTGACACAAAATTCGGCAGGAAAGTAGCACATATTTATGCATAAAACAAAATCAATAATTATATACACAAATGAAAACAATATTAAATTTTTGTAAGTTATCAGATAATGACATACTAGAGACTTAAACAGAATTATGTATAAAGTGAAAATAAACAGCTTAAAATAAAAAGAAAGGACATTAAAAGGGTATATGATCCCCACTCATCAGTATACAAAGTTTACACCTTGTGACCATGCTTTCAATCAGGTGGTCAACCACCGCAAAATTAAGCGATCGCCATTCTTTTTGTAGAGCAGTTTCCAGCTTAATAAGAGTGGCTAGCGGTGAGAAACGTGAAGATACAGCACGGCCGAGAGCATCCCAAAGATTTTCAATGGGATTACGATCGAGCGAATATGCTGGCCGCGCCATACGCCATAGGCGCAATCCCTTCATTAGTCATTCATTTAAGTTCTTCATTCATCTCCAGGTAGTCATCGACGATGTCAACTCTATGGGGACGTGCGTTATTGTCCATTAAAACAAAAGTTGGGCCAACTGCTGCAGCGTACAATCTCACAATGGTTTCTATGACTTCATCTCGATACCGGACATCCGTCCAAGAACCCCGTTTAAAGATGTGCAGGTCGGTGCGGTATCCTAATGAAATCCCTGCCCGCGCCATAATTCTTCCGCCTCGGAATGCGTGATGTTCGGTGGCCAACTGCTGCAGCGTACAATTTCACAATGGGTTCTAGGACTTCATCTCGATACCGGACAGCCATCAAGAGCAAATCTTGACTCATCAGTAAACACGACGTTGCCCCAGTCAGACACATTCCAATTGACATGTTCCCGGCACCACTGTAATCGTGCCCCTCTTGATTGGACGTATAGAGGAACACAAACTCGAGGCATCTGGGCGTACATTCCACTCGTATGTAATCTTCGGCGTACAGTAGCTGCAGATATCGCCTGACCAATGGATGCTGTCACCATAGATGTCACACGTGTGGAGGTCGCTCTGCGATTCCGCTCGGCTGCAATAGCAATATATGGATCTTCCGCGGGGGTTGTAACCCTTGGGCGACCGGCTACGGGCCTTCGGACAACTGTCTGTGTGGTTTGGAATTGTTTCCATAAACGTGAAATTACAGAATGATGAACGCCGAAGAAAAGACCAACATCTGTGATCGACTGTCCTGCTTCAATGCGCTCCACAGCACGCCAGCGCTCAAAATCTTCCATTCGTCTTCTGGAAGTCATTGAAACAGGTATGTCTTGAAAACAAATTGTACGAAAGTTTTAAACACCTTCTATCAGCACTTACAAATAACTTCTGTAACCCTTCATAAAGCTGTCTTCTTATAAGACTGCCTTTTTTGCATATTTCTTGACATGAAAGAGCGATTGGCTGTTACCTAACATATTTGCATACTTCCTTCTTCTACCTTTGAAGCGAATTGCATCCTTTTCGAATTGCGCTTCAATTCTGACTGGCTTCCGGAAATTAGCATTTTCCTCTCCGTGCTTAACTTTTGGAAGTGAGTGTAAATAATAATGTCTGTTATAATGTATACTGTCCATCTGTCATTGGTAATGCCTGTAATAGTATAAAAAACTCCATTTTGGACAGGATTTACGTAAAATCCGTTCTTAGTGTGCGTCTACATCGTGGAATACGTAACTATGCAAAATTTCAAGACGGGAGGGTGTATAGTTTTTCGGAGATTTCGTGATGAGTCAGAGGTGTTTCGTTTATATAGATAGATAGATAGATAATTTTTTCCTAACATTTTGGGTTAAAAACATGTAAAGTACAGGATTAATAGACATGTTCCCAAGAAAATATTTTTCAACATTTTACTTTTATTTTTGTCACTTAATAATGGATCAAGTGATAAAGTAAAATGCACGTTAAACATCTATTTGCACTAGCTATTTTTCGAGATATTTTTCTCTTTTCATTTACAAAATGATTTGATAACGTTTTTGATATGTACATAAATCTGAACTTTAAAGCCATTTTCACAGAATATTTGTGGAAAGCTTCATAAAGTTACTATAGTAATACTTCAATATAGTAACGTTGTTTTCGCAACAGAAAAGTTGAAAAAAAATCAAGTTTTTCAAAAACATAGGTACAACAAATACAAATAGAATACAACAAATACGAATACAATAAATAGGGTATGAAAATTAAACTGTAATATTGTTACGTTTTTCTCTTTTCTTCTTCGTAGTACGTTAAGAGCTTCATGGATTTGGAGTGAATGACGACGACGACACTTGATGAAGTATCAAGACGCACTCTATTGGCCAGCATTTTTCAAGACAGCTCCAAAATCACGTTTGCAGTCGTCGATGAACAACTATAAACACGCTGAGACAATCAGCGACACAGCCTTCAGGTTATAACGGTGGAGACAGCTTTACGGCAAGCACCAGAGTACAGCTCCCGACTCTGCTCGGTCGTTCTCGGAACTCGACGTACTCTCTATGCTACAACTCGCGATGAGCACGACGATACACTGGTGTACAGTTCCCGACTCGGTTCAGTCTTTGCCGGAGCTCAACACACTCTAAGGTTGTAGAGACATTAGGTTAATTTCGAAGCAGGAGTCATGAAAAATATGCAAGGCCTTCGCCGGGAATCGAACCACGGACCTCTGAAATACCGGCTCAGTGTGCTGACCACTACACCACGAAGGCACGCTAAGAATGTGGGAGATATACCTTATATACTCCCCTTTTTAAAGGGCGACTAGGGTTTTAGGGGACCTAGTCGCCAAATCCTGGGTGTGGAGAGTCATCATCCACAACCCTTTTAGTTCGGGCGCCACTGTAGAGACATTAGGTTTATTTCGAAGCAGGAGTCATGAAAAATACGCAAGGCCTTCGCCGGGAATCGAACCACGGACCTCTGAAATACCGGCTCAGTGTGCTGACCACTACACCACGAAGGCACGCTAAGAATGTGGGAGATATACCTTATAAGTTGAAACTTGACGATGCACTAACTTGCGTTACACTAAGAGACTCTCTCGATGCATTCGATGACCAACTCGGCACTAGACTTCCAGACACTTGCTCACAGCATGACTATCAACTCGGTAGGCACTGACTTCGCACTGACTCACACTCCGCGTACCAGCAGGGTTTATATAGCTTTTGGCTTGTGTTCGAGAACATTCTGGACTAAACCAGGAAGAATTCGTTCTAGAAGGTTCTCCACCCGTTAATGGCATAGCGCCAATTTTGTCGCCAAAACATTTTCTGGCAACCCTAAACCTGCTTTGCAGGGAAGCTATCTTACCGCGCCTGGCCATTTCGTAATATTAATCTTTTCCCGAGAACTTAATAAGAAACAGAAAGTTTAAAATCATGGTTTGAACATCATCAAAAGTATTCAAATGGAAAATTCTCATTTTAAACTTATTAAGTGTACCTCTAAACATCCTCCTCCGGGTTGTTAAACAGAAACTTCTGGTTCCCGGCGTTGAACCAAAACAGTATTAATTCTGCTTCTAAAAGCCGGAGAGACAAAATGAGAAGAGTTTTGGGAAGTTTAATGTATAAGCTTTAAAGAAAACTAATAATCTTTTTTAAACATTTCATTAAATTTGACGATTAGAACGTAGAACGATATTTTTTAAAACTTTAATTTCTTTGTTAAAAGATGTTTAGCTATCGAAAATAAGCTGTTTTATGATTGTGGTTTTAAACTGGCGGAACTGTAAAATTTTATCGGCATCCAAACGCCATCATGTGAGTATCAAGCTACAGTAAAAAATAAATGATTTACTTACAAACATATATATTTTTATTAATGCGTTGAAGAAAACATTAATAAATAAGAAAAAGTGACTAGGTTATCATTATTTATCAAGTACTGTTCTACTTGGAAAATGTTCTCTAGGAACTTAGAAAATTGTGTTTAATTTGTATAATTTGTTTAATCTTATTTAAATTAAAGGAAGATAGTTAATGATTAAATTAAAAGCTTCAGAATTTGAAATAAATGTCAATCTGATTTATCTGTCAATATATGGTGTGACCTAGGAAAATGTCTTGCTGGTACTCAACTTTAAACATGCATATGAATTTTTTCTTTGAGATATTACACTCACGTTTGTGAAAATTGCAACACCATGAAGGACTTACGCGAGTGAGCTGAAATTTTCAGGAAATGCAAAGTAGCGCATGATATGCAAATGATTAGAATTGCAAATCCGTAGCGCATGCGTATGCTGAGCAGCGCCCTCTGAACGGCTGATGGATCCGAATAAATAGACGGCTGTAGCGAGGCGTGTATGGTTATCGGTGGTTATCTGCTAGTGGTAAACGTTAACTCAATCTGTACTTATGCCTCGTCGACGAAAGAGAGCGAGATTTGAACAACTTACAGAGTTTGAACGAGGGAGAATCATCGGCCTTCGTGAAGCTGGATTGTCGTATCGTGCAGTAGCCTCTCGTGTGCAGCGTAACAGCAGCACAGTGATGCGCGTTTGGAAGCAGTGGACGGACGAGTGTCGGACAACTCGGAAATCCGGGAGTGGACCCCGAAATGTGACGTCAGCTCGCGATGATAGACACCTGGTCCGCATGGCGCGGACGGACCGTACAGCTTCCTCTAGACAATTGGCAGCACTGTGGTCAATAGCTACAGGTGTTTCATTGTGTGCTTCATCAATTCGTAGACGTCTGCTGCAGTGTGGACTGCGCGCACGGACTCCTTTATACAGGATCCCCCTAACGCACGACCATCGCCGCCTGCGGCTACAATGGGCCAATCAGCATAGAGACTGGCGTGCTGATTGGCAGCATGTCGTGTTTTCTGACGAATCCCGCTTTAATTTGTGGTACCATGATGGCCGCATTCGTGTCAGACGCTATGCCGGTGAACGCCACCTTCCGGAGTGCATTATCGAACGCCACAGTGGACGAACACCCGGAGTTATGGTCTGGGGCGCCATAGCATATCATAGACGATCTCAATTGCTACGAATTGTGGGCAATCTGAACAGCAACCGGTATATCCGTGAAGTTCTACAGCCCGAAGCTGTTCCCTTCCTTCAAAGCTTGCCAGGCGCTGTATTTCAACAGGACAATGCCCGCCCTCATACTGCTCGGATTGTTAAATCCTTCTTTGCAGCGCAGCAGGTACAGCTTCTTCCTTGGCCTGCGTGTTCCCCGGATATGTCGCCAATTGAACATGTGTGGGATGTCATTGGTCGGCGTCTTGCTCGTGATCCTCGTCCTGTTGCGTCTGCAGACGAACTTTGGGTACGCGTACAAACGATATGGAATGCTCTTCCTCAGTCAGACATTCAAACTTTGTTTGACTCCATGCCACGTCGTGTAGCAGCACTTATTGCGGCGCGTGGTGGCCACACAAAATACTGATTCTGATCTCTTGTTCTTGTTTGTTTGCTTTGAACATTTAATCATTTATTTGTACCACTACCACTCAATTGTGTATTAAATTGCATTCAATTATGACGATTCCTTCTTGGTGTTGCAATTTTCACAAACGTGAGTGTATTATTGTTGTTTATATATGTTTAGACGAAATTTAGCAAGCGAAATTGAAAATTAATTTAAAATAGTTTTGTTTTACTAGCAAATACTAGCCTATCAGCTGTTCCCAAAATGTGCATTGTGCCCGCATGCAATTTCAGTTGCGTACCACTGTTTCATGACACTGTTTAAAAGTATTCATTGTTCTTAAGTTCTTCCAAACTTTTCAGATCCCAAAATGTCAGTTCCTCTGGATGGGAAATTTGTCGTGGAAAACACTACCTGTGCCCATTCCGCTGCCTCGATTTCAGCGATCCAGTCTGCGCTTCGGACGGAAAGATATACCATAATATTTGCATTATGAGAAAACTGAACTGCGGGTAAGTGTATCTCATCCATAGTTCTCCTCGCACATAATCTGACATCTCGGTTTTGGGGGTATCCTAGTTCCTACCATCCAAAATAGCAGCCTATGTTGTCTCGGAAGGCAGTGGCGTCAGCCATCCAGGGGGGGAGTTTTGAAAGGTATCCATACCCTTCGTAGTTGCGCGATGTGATGTTATCGTGAATGTTCTTTAAAAGATCACCGCCTGGTTGGATTGGGGAGAGCGGGGCAGGTGAGACATACTTATTTCCTTTCAGAGGAGCTTTTGGATGCGAGACACATCCTGCCTAACAGGGAAAGAATGTAGTACCTGGAGGCGGAGCATTTATGACACTTATTACTATCATTATCCGAAATTACGCCTGCATAAGATTTCTTGAAACGTCTCTAAATTCAATTTTTAGAATGACAATTAGTTTCGGTCATCCCATAAATTCCTCGCATTGTGGAAGAAAGGCGAATTTTAAACATGGTCCATCACCGAAACATGCATACCTCGAAGGAATTACGAATTTTGTTTTTGAATTATTTCGCATTTTGTGCGAATTTAAATAACTTTTCAAAAGCTTAGTATGTTAATTAATAACAGAATGCATTTGAAAGAAAAACTAGTTCCTTAGGAAAAGTAGGAATTTAATTTCCAAACATTTATAAAAAGTCAAACAAGACAAACTAATAAATATGTTCATTAAGAATTACTCTGCGGTGCATAAAGTATTTACATAATATACTGTATAACAAAATACATTTAAACGAACATTTTCATGAAATTGTTTGGCCAGCATATAGTAAATACTTCGAATTCGAACAAATTTCAGCTCCGCATGGATTTTGTTCAAATTTTCCTTAAATCCTCACAAAATATGGAATGAATAAAATTCAAAATTCCGAATCTGAGCTGCACATGTCCGGGTGAAGAATTATGTGCGTTCAAAATTGAGTGTCTCTGTGTGCCGCCGTTCTTTGATAATGCGATTAAATTCGAAAGTCCAACAAGTCGCATTTTGCACGCAAGTGAAACAACTCGTTACTGTAAGAACTGAAGCAATAACTAAAAAAGGCAAATCCTGCCTTAAATCTCATTCAATCTTAAAACCAGCATCAAAATGTTTCTTAGGCTGCAGATCATAAAATCGAATCGTAATACTAAATTTTATAACGTCCTATAGATAGTATTGTTGCGTTATACGGGTTCGTGGATTTGAGAGTATCCGATGAAAACACGATGCAGAACAATAAAAAGCACAATTTATTTACAAGAATCACTATTTACAGCACAGTTCCAAAATTACCTTTAAAAGCGTCGAAAATCTACAATAAGTACGCTGAAACAATCAGCAACACAGCTTCAGGCTGTAACTGTAAAGGTAGCTTCACGGCAACACTAAACTTATACTAAACACCGTGGAACAATCACGAATACACTGTCAAGCTATACTGTAAAAGTAGCTTCACGGCAAAGCACTATCTCGATCGCTTTCCGTTCACAAAACTCTTGCGTTGCTTAGCACTCACAGTAAGCAGCTATTCTCGCAATTAATCACATTCTGCTCAACAACAACTTCACAATACTTCACAATCTTGCAACTAATCACACACTTAATCACACTGCTTCACAATACTGGCTCTCCGAAACGCAAGGGTTTATATAGCTTTTCCTTAAGTTCCACACGTTTCGAGAAATATCTCGACAGGAAATTATTCTAGAAGCTTCCCGATTGGACCATGGGATATCGCCAATTTGGTCGCCAAATGGGCGATAAAGTCGCCAATCTGGCAACCCTACCATACACCATTTTATGGCAACCCTAGTGCTATGCCGGAAAGCTTACATACAGGCGCAACCGCCGAATTTTTCGCAACAGTATTATTGAAATCTTAAAATTTACAATTACATGCAAAAATAACATCTTACAAGAATACAAATCTCAAAACTTCGGACTCCATTTCAGATTGAATTAAATGGTCCACGCAGCTTCAAAACATAGAATAATTAAATTAAACATTTTGATATTTTCCAGTGATTTCAAATACTGATCAATGAATAAATTTTTGTGGGTCAACAGTTCTTGTAAACTTTGCAGATAAACATCCAAATGACAAAAAAATTAACCACAAAATTTTGAGCCAAGCAAGAAAAAATTTTACATATCCAGATACCTTCATGGACTTGGGATCATCATAAACTTGGAGAGGTGTCTCTCCAAGTTTATTTGACGTGTAGAGATCACGTGGTTCGTTGAAGCCTCGGTAGTTGCTTGCTGGTGTCGCTATCTATTATCGCCAGTGAAGAAGTGCTGCATCGCATGAGCGAGACTCGATCGTGGATCTATTTACTGGGAGTGGAAATTTAACGCTAGGTTCACGAATTCTAACTCTTTCAAATTTGCGAACGTTGAGTTTTTCTCGAAATCGGTCCGCCGCATACTCCCCCTCCAAGCATCTATGATGCGATATGGGCAGAACGTTGAGAAACCCCGTTTTGTTAGCACATGTGTCGCTTGTTAAGTTGTGGGGCAGAGCGTGTGGCGTAGTTCGCCGTTTGTCCTCAGTGGAGAGAGGAGTCTGCAGTTCTCCTTATCACAAATGTAGCGATCAGTGAAGCCTCTGTAGTTGCTTGCTCGTGTCGCCATCTATTATCATCAGTGAGAAGTGCTGCATCGCATGATGCGGGACTCGATCGTGGGTTTATTTACTGGGAGTCGAATTCTTTACCGCTAGCCCAAAAGAGCTCCATTGCGCTAGCTTCAAGAATTCTAACTCTTTCAAATTTGCGAGCGTTGAGTTGTTCTCGAGATCGGTCCGCCGCAGACGATTAACGGGTGACATCCGACTCTGCACAAAATGGCAATTCATTGAAGTCAAAAGTTATTTTTTTTTCAACCGTTAAAAGAGTAACGTACATCCTTCTAAGCCGTGAAGTATGTTGTACGATCCCCTAGTGAAATGTGAGTTTTATTTTTTTAGCGATAATCTATGCCACACAGGGTGAAGATAAGTGTATAAGGTATTTCTCCCGCCTTCTTAGCATGCCTTCATGGTGTGGTGGTCAGCACACTCGACCAGTATTGGAGTCCCGGCGAGGGCACTCTCATTTTTCACATTTCTCTTGCTTCCAAAAAATGCCGATGTCTCTAAAACTGTATTGCAAATTGTTATTAGATATTTTATGATGGTGCTATTTTATTGGTTGAAACGCGATTTTAGATTTAGCTTTAAAAGGTTTTAGAAGCTTCTACATTGCTCGACATTGAAAATGCATCACCAAGAAGGAGTGGTCAGAAAGTGATGAAATTTGGAAAAAAGACAGAGACAGCAAGCAGCAATAAGTGATCTTTATTTCAAAATGATAGTAAGAATACAGAGCGAGAACGGCGTCGGCTCAGTAGGATCACCGCGGACAGCGATTCACGAAGAAACACGTCTAGGCATAGAGTCAATAAGAGTGCGGATGGTGTCCTGAGGGATGGCTCTCCGTTCCCTTTCAACCATTTGCCACAGTTTGTCTTCTGAACGAGGCAGGGGCAGAGTCTGCAAACGGTGTCCAATCACATCCCACACATATTCGATTGGAGAAAGGTCGGGAGAGTACGGTGGCCAGGGAAGCATCTGTATACCTTGCAGAGTATGTTGGCAGATGCGAGCACTGTGTGGTCGGGCGTTATACTGCTGAAAAAATTGCATTAGGCAGCCCCTGAAGGTAGGGGATTTCCACCGGCCGCGGTACATTATTCGAGTATCGTTGGGCCGTCATTTTGCCCTGAATACGAACTAGAGGTGAGCTGGAATCCTAGACAATACCGCCCAAGACCATTATGCCACGTTGTCGCGCGGTGGGGCGTTCCACAGTTACTGCCGGATTAGATCTGTCTCCACGTTGACGCCACACACGTATGCGGCGACTGTCAATGGATGAACAGAAGCGTGACTCATCTGAGAACACGACGTTTCGCCATTCCACATCTCTCCAGTCCGGCACCATTCTAAACGTTGGCGTCTATGCTGTGGGGTCAATGGCAGTCTTCTTAACGGACGCCGTGAGTGCAGGCGACGTTCAACCATTCGACGGGAAATGGTTCTGGTCGACACGGGAACATCCAGGCTATCTTTCACATGCTGCAAAGTCGCGGTACAAGTGACTTGCGGGACCGCCACAGCTTGTCGGCGGATGCGTCGATCCACGCGTGCTGACGTCACTCTGGCTGCACCAGCACCCCTTCTTGTTCCAACCATGTTCGCCATAGCCCATACCCCACCGTGCTCGCATCCATGTGGGTATCAGCTGCGATTTGACGTAAGAACCAACCCGCCCTTCTCAGTTTGATCTCCATACTCCTCGTAAAATCGTTTTTCTGCTGGAAGTGCCTTCGTTGACGGCGGCCTGGCATTCTCTCCTATTACACGTATCCTCCGGGACAAAAACCAACTTTATTCTATAATTCGTCTGGCAGAAATAACGACATGAATATTGCCCATTCTGCACGTTCCTTCCCTTATATCTTACTTCACGTGCGTCGGAGAGCTGCACATTTCACATCATTCGCATAACTCAGTGACGTGCGTCTACTCGAAAATTTGCATAAATTTCTGACCACACCTTCTTGGTGTTGCATTTTCAATGTCCAGCAGTGTGTTTGCGTTCCAATAACAGTTCTAGAAACAAACTTTTAGCCTATATATTTGGATATATGGATGGGAGAGAATTAAGTCATCCATATGGCTACGTCTATTGTCGTGATTTGGAAGCGGAAGAAAAAAGACTGTGCATTGCTCTTCGAATATTTAGCTTTCCTTTCTCACCTTACCCAGGTAACTTGGTTCGTAATGTACACAAATATAGCATGATATAAATATGGCAAGGATGAAATATTTTTTATTGTAGCATTTACCTGTTTTAAGTTTAAAAATATTACTTCCTAATTTTCATTTCTTAAATTAAAAATATCGTTTCATTAGCAAAACTCCTTTTCTTTATTTTTATTTTCTTGTTCGAAGTAAAGGAAATACCGCAATCACGAAAATTTCCGGGTACCATATTTCAACGAAAATATCGATGCAATTGAATGATGTTTTTGCCTGACATCTGTACGTAAGGATAGAATAAAGGAATTTTTTCCCCCAAACGAATTACAAAACTGATTTAAAATGGATTGAGAAGAGTTTTTTTTGTGGCGTCTGTACGTACGTATGTATGTATGTAGGTATGTATATCGCATAACTCAAAAACGAGTGTTATCAGAACGTTGAAATTTTGTCTACAAACAAGACTGCTATAACATATAGTTGTGCACCACCCTTTTTGGTTGCAATCGGCAGCACCAAAAGTATATATATATGTAATATTTTAAGAGCGTAGACGAAACTGGTACTTTTAGCATTCGACTGCTGTTGTGGCGCTTAGGGTGAAAGGCAGGATGAGGAAGTTAACAAAGCTGGCTTTTGACGACTCACCAATCTTTATTTTCACAAATATCAAATAATCTTGGCAGACATTTATGCAATCATAGTTAAATGTGATATTTTTTATGTACACTGGGTTTAAAATAAGGATGTAGGCATCTTCGAGGGAAGGCAAAGCAGCGTGGAGATATTGGCATAGCGGAAACTAGGAAAAGGAACGCCGCAGTTGCTTGCGAGCAGTATTTATACTAAGTTGGTGAATATAGCTGTAATTTTAGTTTGTTATGTAACGTAGAGAGATCTCGAATTTGGGAGAACAGATGAACTTAGGGGGGAGAAAATCAAATTTAGAATAGTCACCTTTGAGGTTGCCCATTCTTTGGATGCATAGCTATTGTATTTTATTATATTGTTACGTGCGTACGGGTTCGTAATATATTGAATGCACAAGTCGTAAAAGGT
>KK113636.1:0-27748 GCA_000611955.2 Stegodyphus mimosarum | reverse complement strand
GAGAACGAAGGGAAAAATTAGTTTTTAATTAATATCTCGGCTAATTAAAGTCGGAGAATTACGCGAATGGTCAAAATGGCCTCCCACGGACCTCCCGAATCCAACGATACCTTCCGCTAAGCTCTGCACCCAGCCGTTCCGAAGAAGATAAGGTTACAAACAAACAAACAAACAAACAAACAAACAGACGCGCACAGATTTTAATATAGTAGACTACAATAACAAATACTAATAATAAATACTACAGATAATAAGTAATATTACAGATAATCCCTTAGGGAAAAGTATTACGGCTGTCTCCCTAAAGGAAGTAAGTCATCGAATAACAACCATCGCCTGCCATACCACAATAAGCTGTTTCTCCCTTTAATTACTATACTACAATAACAAATACTAATAATAAATACTACAGATAATACGTAATGCTGCAGATAATCCCTTAGCAAGGGAAAAGTATTACGGCTGTCTACCTAGAGAAAGTACGTCATCGAATGACAACCATTGCCTGCCATACCACAATAAGCTGCTTCTCCCTTTTTGGCGTCGAGGCTGTTCTCGGAACAATATTCAAAACTTTTAGTGACCTTTTCAATTGGATAAAACTGTTTAATTTTTAATTCGGCGTTTTTACTTTTTTTCAAATAGTATTTATCTATGAATTGTATATATAAATTTCTATTAGAATGTCGCAGGCGTGAAGTCAACGAAGATTTGTTGAAGTAAAAATAATTCCTTTTGAATTGCCACTTCTTGTTCATATAACGTTTGAATTGCAAGGGGAACACACATTGCTATTAATGTGAATGAAAGTGCATTACTGTTAGTGAGAACTCATTATTATTAACGCAAATCCTTGTTGTTCTACGCTGTATTCAACAACTCGAAAATTGCACCTAATCCATGGCATGGCGTTCCCTAATCTCATTAAACCAACTGAACGTTATTTCCTCACCCTGTTGAATCTTAGATTTCAACTCTTCCTCATGCTACTCAAATTAAGGAAAGATATAATTTGCATTCAGTTGATTCCATCTCAAGAACACGAGAGGGTCATATTAGCGTTAATTAGACAGAATACCTTTATAGCAAACAACGCATAGTTGAGAAATTTGAGTATGACTTACGGAGGAAAACATTTGTAATTTGTTGCTATTTTAATCTAACCTGGTTTCGTGTTATTAAACGTAATGTTGATACCGCTGGTAAATCTATTAAAATACGTGAGGAAATTTTTACCTAATACATGTAAGGATTTCGAATGACTTATATCTCATTTTTCCACGCTCGTAATTCATGTGATTAAGAATGCTATAAAACCCATACATTGGTATGGAATTTAGGTTTTAAACATCTGTGTTATTATTTTGAAAGTGCTTTATATCCTCGTTTTAACAGCTACCATTTAAGAAATATAACAGAAGTACATCAATTCAGAAGAGTTAAATGGATTTTAGATTGTGCAGTTTAATACTTTAAGTGCCGCCCAACCGGTATAGTGGTTAGCGTCGCTGACTGCCGTGCCGAAGGGCTCGGTTTCGAATCCCGGAGAAGGCATGGATGTTTGTAAATGTATAGTGTCGGTACGGCATGGTAGCACTTTAAATATGCGGAGAGCCAAAAGTCCTCTCGTGTGGATTGGTGGGAGAGGAGAGGGATGGGAGACCCCTGGATTACCCCCCGGGGTGCTCTCCCTCAAAATTGGGGGTGGAAAATAGAAGTCCAACCCCTCTTCAGAGTAGACTCTGGTAATCATTCTTCCATGTGGCAATGGACACGACAGCAACAACAACAATACTTTAAGTTTTTAAAAATTTGCGATTAAAATATAACTTTATCAAAAGTATTACAAGCATACAAAAACTTGTAGGGATTTATATTTATTTTAAATAACCAGTTAAATTTAATTTTTTTAAGTTCCTTTCCAATAAGCCTTCATTCCCCTAATTGTCAGTGCCAGAATATTTAAATTTGGTAGCGCGCGTATGGAACGCAAATTCTACCAGTGGGAGAAAAAGCTTCAATATCGAGTTTTAGATGGGAAAGTTAGAGAGTCTGGGAAATCTTTGTGCGTGCTTGTAACGCAAACTTCGGCTTAGCATTTATTGCTGATTAGACGTGGCTTAACAGCTATTATCTTGCTGCCACTAGACTCATCTACGCGCTGTAGGATACGGAATTGTATGAGTTCTGTAGTTTAATTCTGCTATTTGTTAATATGTTCAATTTTGAGTTGATTCTAATGTTTCATTTATCGCTCAAGCAGAGGCGTAGTATGTTACCGTCGAGCTGACGCATTGTAAATAATTTAAAGAGTTTAATAAAGGGCAGTTTTAACTCTTCTTCGGTGCAGTCGCTGTTCTCGAGATTCTACACAACAGATAGACTCTACAAAGTAATAAATAATTAAATAAATAAAATATACGCTTCTTTAATTTCTACTTAATATGTGAAAAATTACTTCATAATATTTTCAGTTAATTACAATAAAATATATTGCCTGCATTGAACTGAAAGTGAGGGCTCATGAATTTCATTCTCACTTGTAACAAATTAAAAACCATTGTTGCTTTGAGAGTGCACCTTGTTTAAGTACCTTGTCCAAGCGAAGAGGCTTTTAAGATTCCTCGCATTTTTTCCTCTTTTTCTCACATCTAATATTCGATATCAATACTGGATTATAAACTCATCACCCACATGAACTGATCGACGAGGATTTCATTCTACCCCTCAGTATTGCGGTGCAAATGTCAGCTCATGTTACTCGTAATTGGGAGATATATTCTTCAACTTGTGTTAGGAAGACATCATATATTTAACGATCCACACTTTCCTTTCTTTTCCGCATACCTTTATAATAACTATTTTACCATCTCAAAGAAGTATTGCTGTTTGCAGTTATTAAGTAAAATGACGTCCTGGCAAAATAAAATCCCAGCCCACCATCACAAATTAGAAACTGAAAGACTGAAAGAATCTAATAAAAGTGTTTACCATCACACACTTTGGTAATGCTGCCACTCCGCGAGAAGTTTTTTAATTTACCTTCCACGCCCTTGCGCATAGCGGATTCTCAGAATGCTGCCGCTAATGGTGGTCACAAGCATAAGATCTGTAAAATTTGTCTCGAATTTCATTTGTTTCTTATTTATCAACAAACTGAGTGATTTAAAAATAGCAAATGTATATCTTAAGAAATTAAATAATTATTCTTTAGTAGGATAACTCACTGGTACAGTTAATGAGTACTACACTGGTGGACAAAATTAAGAAGTGGAAAACATTTCCCACATTTCTCCTAAAATACCAGAAAAAACCTAGACTGCCATATAATGTCACTGTGGCCGTGGTGCCACTGAGATCCGTTTACGTATTCCTATG
Organism: Stegodyphus mimosarum; assembly: GCA_000611955.2. Lineage (NCBI taxonomy): Eukaryota > Metazoa > Arthropoda > Arachnida > Araneae > Eresidae > Stegodyphus > Stegodyphus mimosarum. Next base: position 24,370 of record KK113636.1, on the reverse strand, counting down.
GGTGGCGTTACGACAGCAGGAGGTATAAAAGTCCGCGTCCAACTGCTCAGTTCATTCCGTTCTGCAACACAGAAGTCATGTTTATCGTCTTTTTGAATAATCTGATTATTTCCTGCTGTTTTTAGGTGATATGTGAGTAAACATCATCGTTTAGACGAAAATATGAGATGGTGAATAGCGGGCAGGGTAGTCCCAACCTCAGGTTGCAAGAGGACTGGATGTAGCACCAAGTGCCATCCCTAATTTGAGAAATCAGTTTAATAACAGCGGGACAGTGTCTAGAAGACCAGGACAAGGTTGCCCGAGAGCCCCAATGAAAACCGGTATTTGATAATTTCAGCCAAGCACCAGAAGATGTCTACAGCCACACAACTGTCTCGTGACCTCGCTACTGACACAAGGACATCAGTTTCAAGGAAGGCGGTTGTCAGAAGGCTCCATGAGACAGGACATCATGCCAGAAAGCCTGCTATTTGTATACCATTCACTCCCTCACACAAAAGAGCGTTTACAATGGTGCATACAACTCCAACACTGAACACATCTTCAACGGGTTAACGTTGTTTTCTCGGATGAGTCCAGATTAAGTCTACAATTTGATTCTCGGCAATTACTGATACGGAGGGAACCTGGTACCCTATACCATCCCAATACCATACCATAACATCATGGAAAGTGGTGGTGGAGGAGTGATAGTCTGAGTGAGGATCATACAAGATGCTCGCACACCGCTCTGTGTTTGACACTGGTTCCGTGAATCTCCAGAGGTATGGGCAGGAGATCCTTGAACCCTGTGTGCGACTCTTCAGGGCTGCTGTTAGCCCTCGGTAAATTTTTATGGACGACAATGCACGACCACACAGGACCCACTTGGTTGATGACTATCTGGAAAGCGAGAACATTGGCCAGCCGAATCTCCTGACCTTAATCCTATTGAACATGCTTGGGATGCTCTTGATAGGGCTACTGCAATACACCAACCCCATTTGCAGAACCATTCAGGAGTTAAAAACTGCTGTTGATGGATGAAAGGGTGAGAGTTTCACAGGAACTCCTGAACTCTCTTGTTAACAGCATGTCTACTCGTTATGCGTGCTGTCTGTCTGTCTATCAGAGGCGACTACACACCATAGGAGCCACATTTCCAGAGTCATCTTTCAACCCCAAGTTTGCACCACATTGGAGTTTTGCTCATAAATCATGCTAATAAACTGCACTTTCATTGTTGTTTTGTGCACATTATTGTCGTGCAATAAACTGTAATCGTACACTGCGCAAAAAAAAGGGTTAGTTCTATATCTACCGTTCTACTGGGCCGATTGACGAAATTCCAATTGCATTTTCCATGTCTCGAAAGCGCGACTTAGGATATATATTAGATTTATACGTATCATGGCTCCAACATAGGCATTTTGACACAAAATCGGACTTTTTCTAAAATAACATAACTGATTTTTTTTCCATATTTCGATTCTACGACTAAAATTATGCCTAGAAACTAAATTTTGTAATATTTGATGAGAATTTTATGCAGAAAATTAAAAATTTACCTTGGCGAATTTTTTTTCACTTTGAGCCCAGAGTAATTCACTTGGCGGTTTTCTTAATTTATAGCAACTGATTTTCCTTTCTTTTATTTTTTCATTGTCCACGAGAGGAAAAAGTCATCTTTCATACTTTCAAATAATTTTAACAAAGTGCGTAAATAACATTTTCGCTATTATCGCTTATAATACGCCAAATTTTAAAACTCGTCAAAATGTAAATTCGCGTATATCTTAGGACATTTTGAATAAAAAAAACTCCAATCTTTTATAGGTATGCTTAGATTTACATCTACTTTAAATTGATGGCAAAAATTTTATAGGTTATAATTCAAAATCTTTTTTGAAAAATTTATAAAATTATTTTAAAAGGCAAATTTTAAAAATTAATCATAAGAAATGCTCTAATTTTATTTTGGAATCAACGTAAATTTTTACAACGTTTGGCAGTTTGGCATAATTTGAATCATAGGAGCAAAATATGGAAAACGAATTGCCATGTCATTTCACAAAACGTCCGATTTTTTGTCAAAATACCTATATTAGAAGAAGCATATATAAATCTAATACGTCCTCAAAGATATGTATTAAATGCAAATCTAGTACATATCCTATATATAAATCTAATACATATCCTATCCACTTTCAAGACATGGAAAACGCAAGCTGAGTTTCGGCAATCGACCCAGGAGAACTGCCCCCCCCCACCTTTTATTTTCTGCCAAAATGTAAATAAATATGTACCTAATTTCATTTATTTCTGTCCAGTGTTTCTCGAGATACTTGGGAAAACGTTGTCCATTTCTTAATTTTGTCCCCCAGTATATATTAAACTGATAGTTTGCATGAGTAGCTCTCTTATAATCAAAGAAAGATGTCTTTAAATCCGTATGTTAGGTGAAAGGCGTAGAAATTTTAAATAACGTTTTACATTTTTTAAGTTTGAAGGTTTATCCTAATGTTATTAACAAATACTTTAAGTTTATGCACCTTCCCTACCATTCTAGTTTCAGCTTGCAATTTCCAACCAGAATGTAATTTCAGAAACGCAAATGAGAAAAGAGTAGTATTTAAGTCAATGTTTCACCGACTTCGAGAGAGACCCAGAGTTCCTGATTAGCGAGCGTTTGCCTTTTGGCTTCGTCTCTTAGCTGTTGCTACGCTCGGCCATATTTTAGGGCCTTGTTTGGTTTCGCCGACTTAATTACGATTTAGAGGCCAACTACTTAGAATCTTGATAGCTTTGGCTATATCTTTCAGTTAGCTTTAGTTAAGTTTAATTTACTACTTACTTGAGTTCAAACCCAAGTGGAGGCTTTGCTGTACGTTCCGAGTTAGGAACGGATTGTATCATATTTATTCTGAGCAATAAAGGGTAATTAACCCTTCGTAAGTCTTACGCCTCTACTCACATGCTTAAGCGATTATTCGCTTGTTAGTGTTTGTGGGGTTCATAGATTGAACACTGGATTAAATACAGAGGCTGTTCGCACATTTTTTAGACGATTTTGGTAAGCGGTAATATAAACTCGTTTGCTGCAAAGGAAGTAATTGCAATTGCACTATGTTTTTAAAAGTCAAAATTATCGTCTGTGGCTTGAAAGTTTTGTTTTTATTCAAAATGGCGAATTTAACAAAGCAGTGGTTCGAAGGCTACATTTACGCTCTTTCCAAAGAGAAATATGCATACTCCGTTATCCAGAAACGATGTGAGAGTCATGGTTTTGTGATATCTAAAGCATCGATAGGTAATATCATCAACAAGAAAGGAAAAAAAATCAAATTGGAGCCTCAAGTGGGACAAAAATTCCAAATAAGTCACCAAGGAAAAAACGGACATCTTCGACTATTGCGAAGGAACGTTGTTTAATGTTAAAAGAAAATCCCCCTAGTCAAAGGACAGTTGCAAAGTCATTAAAATGCTAGGTGTCCGCTGTAAACAAAATGATAAACGTTGATTTAATCTTAAGAAACTGAAAAACTCAATGTACATCGTCTTCTTCCAAAGCATATCGCTCGACGCAAGACACGCTGCAGAATTGTATATGAGAAACACATATCCAAAGAAAAATGGAAAACAATTGTCCCAATAGGTGAAGCATGGGTGTATTTAAATGATTATAACAAAAAAAATGAGCCATTTATTTTCATAAAAGGGGAGAGAAAAATTTAAGTACACGGTTCAATGAATCGAAAGAAAGTTTTTCTAAGGGATTCATGACTGTTGCTGGTTTTTCTTATAATGGCAAGTTAAAAAGAAAGAGAGTGCAAAAAAAATGTCAAGATTAACTCCAAATACTATCAGGAACATATTTTATCGCCCATTTTTCTGAATGAAATACCATCGCTTTACCCACAGTGGCATCCGTCTGTGAGACTCCATCGGGACAAAGCTAGCAGTCACACATCAAAATCCACTGTAAATTTCTTAAAAGAAATGGAACAAAAAACTGGTATCGAGGCCATACCCTTCACTGATATCCCTACTGAATCTCCCGATGTGTCACCTATGGATTTTTATAGTTTCGGACTTTTAAAAACTGCATTATCCGAACGTTGCCCCGAAACCCTAACAGGGCTCTGGAAAGCTGTTCGGGAGGAATGGGATAGAATACCCCTTCTAACACTTCAAAAGGCATTATTATCATGGAAATTGCGGTGTCGAAAGATAGTTCAGAGTAAGGGATGTCAAATAGAACATTTAAAACACAAGAATTTTATGTAATTTAGTTTTGTGAATACAATAAACATCGTCTAAAAAATGTGCGAACAGTCTCTGTCAGTAAAACCCCACAAGGTAAAAACCTTTTTCAATACCTTTTCTAATGTACTGAAATGTCCAACAGTCAATTCTTCTTGCTTTCGTTTAAAAAACTGAAAGCTTGGATTGTTTTCAGTGTGGTTGCATGTCAGTGTCTGTGTCGTAATATTACTTAGTGCCTTAAAAAAGAGACGCGAAAAACACTTACGGCACTGTCTGTCAGGAATGGCACTAATTCCTTAGTGCGTAACTGTGCTTTCATGCGTGTCTAATTGAACATTATATACAATATTGGGCATCATTTATGTAATAAAAGTTGCATTACTGCCTGAAAGTTTCATCTTGTCACTGTAATAATACAGCATGATGATTAATAACTGAACTGATTTAACTGAAATGGTGAATAACTAATTTAGCTTCAGGTAATTAACATGAAATGATTATCATCCTCATTTATAATTATTACCATCATCATTTATCAATATCTGCGAGTTATTTAATCTTATTCTCAGCGCCTGACTTTTACCCGATATCTGTGACAGGTTCAGGTTGTAGTGCAGCGGACGCTCACTGTGTAACCATTCGGAATATGGGTATTGCCCAACTACACTACCTCTTTATTTGAACAATATATGTTTTTAAGCATTTTGACATATTTACATTTTTTACATATGATTGCAATATACTTGTGACATATGGTGCTTTTCATACGCGAATACATAATGGTAAATATAGAACATAATGATAAATACAGGACATAAAGGCAAACATAAAACATAAAGGTAACATATAGATACATAATGACATACATATAACAATACATTTATGAACATATATATAGCATGATTATATACTTTATCAGGACTGCTTTTTCTGTGCATACTTTTGGCGAACATTGTCGTAACAGTGTCAGTCCTGGTCTCGAACAGGGAGCTGAATGCAGGCTATGTTCTGTGTAGGTGGTAGAATAACTGCACGTAAGAAGGATTTAAAATGACCCTTTATTTAAACGACTATTTACAGCCACTTCCCGACTCGGAAGGGATAACAGAAAATAATGACCGCACTTGGGTCTAAACTGAACAATCAAATAATTCAAAATAAAGTTGAGTACAAAATTAAGCAGTCGTTGCTCTCGGAGCTTTTAACGCGAGGTTGGCCTCTGTTCTAAACTATTAATGGTGAGTAGCAAGATTTGGCTAATACTAACGCACTTAGATTACTTCACTAAGTATTAGAGTAACAGCGCTAAGGCTTAGAACTTAAATACTAGCTAGTCAGGCGAACGTCGAACAGAGGCGACGTGATCTGAGACTAAAAGCTCTCTCATCCTGAGAAGTTCCTCGCTAACCTTTAAAAATAAAACTTGGCTCCACTTCAAATTAGTATAAAGCTGAATCGCGTGCTCATTCTAACGGGATGTTGAAATAAGAGTTCACAGGAAAGAGAAATTAACATAAAACTTTGTTAGTTTAAACTAAAACCTTACAACATAAATGCAGAGAGCATTTTTTTTTTCTGTGTATGTAAGAGAGTATATACTGAGTATATGCAGAAATTATTTTGTATATGAATTTTTTTTTAAGAATGTTTTAGACTTTTATTTTGTTGCATGCAAAGGGGTGTTGAATGGTCCTCTAGTCTTTTTGTCAGTTGTAGTCTATACTTTTGTCAATTTTGTCCTTCAATGCTATTTCTGTGACATGTTACGTCTGAGACATGCTTTATTGAGTATACAATTACCGTAGGAAAGCACTGAACTAGCATATATCAACGTATATTCATTCTTATCAGTATAACTGTGGCCCCCGACGTTCAAGACAAACTTCGAAGATCTCCTGCACTTTTGCTGCATAAGTAACTCCAATTCTTTTTGCTGATAGTTTACACAGAAATAGTTAATTTCATTTCCTTTTTCTACTCCCACCCACTCACTTAGGGTGTTCAGATTAAAATAAAAAAGCTCAGAAATTTTAATAAAATAGTTAAAGAATTACTATAATTTGATCTTCTTCCTGCCGTGTTCTCCAGTTAAATTTATTTGAAAAAAAAAAAAATCTAAAACCTTTCAGATTTTATATTACACCAAAAGGGGCTCCTTTATTTTTTCATTTACGCATACATACACGTGCGTTTCGATAGCATTTGGGAAAAAAATATTTAAAAACAGCATATCTTTATAATTTCCGATAGACAGACTCGAGCGCTGAAGAAACAAATACTGTATTCCCCACAGTGTGTCCTCCACAGTTCGTCGATCGCTCTGAAATTGCCGATTTTCTTAATCAAAAATTCGTTAAAGTTAAAAAAATATAAAATATATAATAAAACAAATTCGAAATTCAAAATTCGGTCTTCCGGATATCCATGTTCGGGTGGAAGACTATACTATTCAAATTTTAATGCTCTAGGTATCGCTGTTTTTTCACAATGCGGGAGCTATATATACACTCCTACAGATTCTTCAATATTTAATTTCTTTAAATATAAAACATGGCAATAATATTTGGTGGCAAAAATTTGAAAGATGATACAGCCGTTTACAGTGATTCGACGCAAAATGCCGTTTCGGGACTAATATAGCTCTCTTGACATAACGCCCCTTTGGGCTAAAAAATTATAATAGGCAAGTGTTTACGTCTTTCATATTTTATTAGGGTTTAAAAGTATTCAGAATATATTCTGGGGTTTTACTTATTTAATTCAATGTTCAATCCTAGGAACACGACAAACACTAACAAGCGAATAATCAATTTAGTGTGTGAACAAATACGTAAGACTTAAGAAGGGTTAACTACCTTTTATTTCTTAGAATAAATGTAATCAGTTCCTAACTCGGAACATACAGCAAAGCCTCCACTTGGGCTTGAACTTAAATGAATAAGAAATTAAACTCAACTAAGCTTAACTAAAGATATAGCAGAAGCTATCAAGATTCTAAGTAGTTGGCCCATGAGTTTTAATTAAGTAAGCGAAGTCTAACAAGGCCTTTTTCATACTTTAGTATGTCCGAGCGTAGCAAAGCTAAGAGAGACGTAACCGAAAGGCAAACAGTCGCTAGTCAGAAACTCTCTCTCTCTCTCTCTCTCGAAGTCGATGAAACATCGACGTAAATAGTACTCTTACACATTTGCATTAACTGCGTTTCTCAAATTGCGTTCTGCTAGGAAATCGTAATCTCAAAGTAGAATAGATAGAAAAGGCGCATAAAATAACTGCTAATAAAATTAGGATAAACCTTACAATCTGGAAGTTTACTTTTGGTCCCACTGGGCAGAAAGTCACTGAAGGTGCAGAAAGTCTTACTTCTCTATTCTACTAAGTTTCAAATGTAAGCAAATACGGCTGCTATCGTGCAAAAATTAAGCATATCTTCACTTTAAACAACTTGTAAATGGTTGATAATTCTACAGCAGTTGCATGCAGACTAACTAAAGGCATAAAAACCTTAACCGGATGATAAGAACAATGTAATTCAATAATTTTTAAACAAAAAATGTACAGTTTGCCAGCATATAGGAATAAAAAAAACTGAGGTCAGTGAGCCGAGTAACAAAGTGGGTATATATATCACAATTGCACGCATATCCATTACTATTTACACCAGTTTTATACATTACTTTATGCATATTCACTACTTTACTACCACAACAGATTTTATGCATATCCACTATTTTTTTTTTTTTTCAATTTTATGCATATCCACTACTATCGCCCATTACAAGTAAAGCAAATTTTTGATACCAATTTGACTTTTACTATTTAAAACTTCAAAAAAAATTAATATTACCTTAAAAATAGCGAATTCGTAAGATGGAATTAGAATTTCAAATTGTAATTTTCTCAATCTAATTTTAAAAAATAAATTTTAATAGGAATGGTCCCCCTTTAATTATAGTTGTGTTAAATAATTGCAGCCTCGGCGTACTATTCTTAATAATCCTTCCTTACATTTAATTATTTGTTAATGTTATATATATATATATATATATATATACGTTTGGTGCGGCCGATTGCACCCGAAAGAGGGGCAAAATTACTTGTTACAGCAGTCCTATACAAAATTTCAATGTTCTGAGCTACTAGTTTTTGAGTTATGCGAGATAAATACATACGTTACGAAAAAATCTATTCTGAAACCATTTTATATTTCGTTTGGGGAAGTAGTCCTTTATTCTGCTCTTACGTATAGATGTCAAGCAGAAACGTTGTTAAATTGAATTCTAGAGGTCAAAATGCATATTTTTGTTGAAATATGGTACCCAGAATTTTTCATGGTTACAGTACTTCCTTTACTTCCTACAAGAAAGTAAAAAGGTAAATTCGTTGTTATGTTTTATTTTACTAAAAATTTTTAAAAAGGTCATAATGTTGGAAGTAGTTTGTAAATTAATATATTACTTTTCATATACTTTCAGCTCTTAAACAAGCATTTTCCTGCTTAAGGAACCTCATTTTGAACTCATGGTTTTATTCTCCGCTCTGAAATTTTTGCCTGGAACAGTGCAAAAGATAATACATTAATAAAGTAAATGCTCATTAGATTAATGATGGTGCATGCAAGGAGTTTAATTGAAAATAATGATCTCATTAAAAGGAAACGACTGCACGTTGAAACCGGATTTAATGAAATTTCTCGAGAGCGTAAAAATTTCAGCATCTCTGTGAAAACGCCTTAACAACCGACTAAGAGTGTTTTTTCTTCCACTTAAAGTAATACTGCAAGGCATCTTTTTTTTAGGGGGCTGGCAGATTTATGTTTAAACTGATCATTTTTTTTCATCTTTTATTACTTCCAGCTCCTTATGATAAGTTGTAAAATTTGTATATTGTTTTCACCAGTAATTAACAAACACATGGTAACCTAATTTTGTCTTTCTTTTAAGAGGAAATATTGCTATTTAAGCACACAGCGAGTTTTTAATAGGATGTACTTTTTAAAGTATCGAAAAAAAAGTTAATTGATTTTCTATGAAGTAAATAAAATAAAAAAGAATTAATGTTTGGTCCTTTTTGATGATGACGCACCCTTTTCCTTAAAATACTCTTTGATTTTTATTATATTTTTGCCCCACGAGACTCTATCATTAGCACATTCTTACGGCGTATTCCATACATGTACGTACATGATTTTACATCTAAAATAATTTTCGTAAAGTTTGCTTATGCTGTCATTTAAAATAAGCAAAATTATTTTCCCCTCAGAGCGTATTCTATTTATTAGGTCACATAAGGAAGAAAACAAATGGCAACAACTTTGTTTTTTTTTAAATCATTCGAAGGGGCTTTATCCCTGAATTTTTATTGTTTTCGTTTTGCGTTGATTCACTATAAGGGACTGCATAACTTTTCAAACTGTTGCCACCGAATGTTATCGACCTGTGTTATATTTAAAGAAATTAAATAATAAAAATCTGCATAAATGTATGTATGTTTCTAGCATTGTGAAAAAACAGCAGTACCAAGAGCTATTCAATTTTGAATAGCGTACGCCTCCACCCGAATATGGGCATCTAGAACCCCAGATTTGGAATTTGTTTTATAATCCATTTCATATTTTGTAAAGCATTTGTGAATTTTTTATTAAGAAACTCAACGATTTCAAAGCGAGCAATGGCAACACTCTACGAAAAAAAAAAACAGTTTTTATCTCCAGCGTACGAGACTGTGTATCGGAAATTCTGAAGATATACTCTTTTAAATATTTTGTGATATTGCTGTTGAATTTAATTTTACAGTTTAAGTGCGATGAACATAATATGTAATAACCAAAGGTAATAACCGAAACGTTAAAAAAAGTCCGTTTGGGTGTAATATAAAATCTGAAAGATTTTTTTTTTGTTGTTCATTTATTTTTTCCCATTCCTCCTCACTTCAACTTTTTACAACCGAAGCCGCCGATTTTGTATTTTATATATGCTTCGCAAACCCTAACTAACACACTTTACATCGAAATTTACAACAATGCATGCGCGTGTGCATGATATACGCAAAATGAGCTTCGCTTAACGCAATGGCTACACTTGCCTGCTCCTGCAGCTCCGCTTTACAAACCAATACACACACGACAGATAATCAATCAAGGAGCCGTCTCATCCTCATACAGCCAAACATCACGTTTTCTACTATATCGCTGCTGCCCAAATCTGTAGGAAACTCGGCCGTCACGGTTAACAGCTCTTGGTCTTCACTGTCCGTTCTAACCGAGATTGATGACTAAAGGGCTCATACGTTATTGTTCCAGTTCACGGCGATGAAATCGGGGTCACTTGACCTTTCTGGTGGTCAGATGGGAATGGGAAATAAAGTAAGAGAGAGTATGGGTGAAAGTGATAAAGCAAGGTAATTGCCAGAGATCGAAGCATATCTTGCGTTCAAATTCGCCGCATCCCTTTGCTGAAACTGGACCAAAAGATAGATTCAGAATACTAATGAAATAACATGTTGTTTTTGCTGAAAAATAATTCTTTACCTCCACATTTCTGTAGAAATATGAAAAGTATAGAAATAGTTGTTATGTCATTATCTCGTTATTTCGTTTGTGAAACAAAACTTCAATACATCGAATATTGCAAGCAAATTGGTACTACATTTCAGAATTAAAAGAAAAGGAGGCTTAAGAATACAAGATAAATGTACAGAATGTAGCAAGAAATAAGCATTGTCAAATTGCTTGAAATTAGCAATCACGTCTTCATTAAATTTAACTATACAAAGAGGCTCAAAAATATTTAATAACTATCGTATACAGACATGAAAAATTAGCAATGCCTTCGCCGGCACCCGAACCACTGAACCACTTGAATACGCGCCGATCGTGCTGACCGTGGCATACCAAGAAGGCGGCACCACGAAGGCATGCCAAAAAGGCGGGAGATATACCTTATACACTCCCCCTTTTAAAGGGCGATTGGGGATTAAAGATCCCAACCGTCAAATCCTGATGGTGGAGAATCATCATCCAACAACTTTTTATTTCGGGCGCCACTGTAGAAACATTAGGTTATTTCGAAGCAGGTGACATGAAAAATGAGCAATGCCCTCGCCAAGACTCTAACCACGGACCTTTCGAATATGCGCCGAGCATGCTGACCACGACACCACGAAGGCATGCTAAGAAGGCGAGAGAAATACCTTATAAACTGTTAATATGTATTAAAATCTACACATTGCGTTTCGTGTTACACGATTACGTAATAAACTTATAATAACATCACACGTATGTCGCCCAGACTGTTTAATGGCTAGGCTAGCCTACTAGGGTACCGAAGAGCCCGGGCTCGAATCCCGGAGAAGATATGGATGTTTGTATAGCGTCGGTGTGGCATGGCGGCACTTCAAATATGCGGCGAGCCGAAAGTCCTTTTGTGTGGATTGATAGAAGGAGAGAATGGATCCCCCGGATTGCTTTTTCTTAAAATGGGGGGGAGGGCAATAGAAGTTAGAAGTCCAACCTCTCTGGCAATCATTGTTCTATGTAATATGAACAGGACAACAACATCACACGTATAAAATCTTATACATTTCCTTAATTCAAGCATCAAAAATTGTAAAGTACCGTATTTTTGATATTTGAATATCATCACAACTGTTTCGTCCACCTTGGGAAATATACTTTTTTTGGGAAATATACTATAAAAATGTTTTTGACTTAGAGACGGTGCCGGAGTTCTGCCTAGGGCTACAAGGCCTCGGCCTAGGGGCCCCGGTGGTTGAATCTTTACATAAGCTCAAAAGCTCTATGAATTTTACAGAATAACGGAACTATAGTAATATAGACTATATTATTCTGAATTCTGACGTTTATTAAAGTTGATTAAAATTATATGTTTTGTACTAGTGCATTTAATTTATATTTCCAAAATAGCTTCGAGATGGTGGGGGGCCCAAATGTCAAGTGCCTAGGGGCCCTGTGTCTCTAAGTCCGGACCTGCTTGGACAGTCTTGTATCAGTCTCATATCTTTCGCTCTTAACGCTGGTATATTATCTGGGTTAGTTTTTCAAATTTTTCAGCCAAATTTGAGAAGAAAATTAAGAAGCATCATAATGATGTCTAATTATATCTCCATTTATATTTTTATTGAAATATTATCTTGCAATTTGAGAGTGTAAAACTTCCAAAATTAAAAATGAATAATATCTTTCAATAGAAATGAATTCCAAGCAATTTTTTTTAAAACAATAAAAACAGAATGGTTTGAGGGGAATAAGAAGACATTTTAATAAAGAAAATATTTGATAAGAAAACATTCTTAAGCAAATTATTTTAATAAATCTCTTAAAATAGTAATCAACTAATTAATGTAGGACAAAAAAAATGTAAAAATATTTTACTGATTAACACATAAAATAAAGGGAATAAGACATTTTAGTAAAGAAAATATTTATTAAGAAATCATTCTTAAGCAAATTATTTTAATAAATCTCTTAAAATCGTAATCAACTAATTAATGTAGGGCAAAAAAAGTGTTAAAATATTTTACTAATTAACACATAGAACAAAGGAACCTCCATCATAAAACTATTCGGTAGTTTCTATGTAATGCATTGCATGGAATACAAAATGAATTTTTCCCCTGAAAATGCTGTTATGAAGTTACTTAATATTTGAAACATTTTCAATAACCTACCATATATTCCTTGAATTTAACTCTTAAAAAAAACATTGCTAGGTTTATTCAAAATTCAAATATATATGTCATTCAATTATCTTTCTTGATAAGCAGGTTCCGTTAATCTGGCTCATGTATGTAAATTTGTGTTATCAACAAGCTTCTTGAAAAAATAAAATGCTAAATTTTCTTAAAGATCAGGCAATATTTATTTTCCAATGAATACGGTATAAGGTATTTCTCCCACCTTCTTCGCATGCCTTCGTGGTGTAGTGGTCAACACACTCGACGCGTAACTGAGAGGTCCGTGGTTCGATTCGCGGCAAGGACATACCGCTAAACTGCGAGAATATTTTCCTGAATTTTCTTCAAAGCAATTTCAGATGTACTGCATAAACGTTTTTTTACGTTGGTTATTATTATTATGTATTTATAAATATCTGTTGGTTTTTATTTTTATATGTGGTTAATTATGGCATACATGGTCTATTTTCCGATCTATACTAATAAAATCAGTGCGCGTCTGTCTATCTGTTTGTAACATCTTCTCCTCCGGAACGGCGTGGAGTTGAGTTTCGAGAGAGATATCCTCGGGTTCCAAAAATTCGTGGGAAGTCATTTCGACAATTCTTATTTTGTACGACTTTAATCAACCGAGATATTACTTTAAAAGCTCTGAAAACGCCAATTATCGCGCTTATTTCTCCAAGTGCCAACAGTCTCGCAAGCTGGAGATAAAAATCTGCTTTATTTTGAAGCATTGAAACTACTCGCTTTCAAATCGCAGAGTTCGTTCGTCAAAAATGGTAAATTTTACAATATGCGAAATAAAAATGTCATTCCCAAACATTAAACATGCTGTTATTATTCAAGATTTATCCTAATTTTATAACAGTTATTTTAAGTTTATGCATCTTTCCTATCCATTCTAGCTTCAGCTTACAAGTTCCTACCAGAACGTATTTTCAGAAACGCGGTTAATGCAAATAAGTAAGAGTCATATTTAAGTCTATGTTTGACGGACTTCGTTAGAGAGTCCGAGTTTCCGACTAGCTCGCGTTTGCTTTTGGCTACTTCTGTCTCTCTAAGCTATTGCTACGCTCAACCGTACTACTTTAGGAGCTTGATTGGCTTCGCCGACTTAATTGAGACTTAGGGGCCAACTATTTAGAATCTTGATAGCTTCGGCTATATCTTTTAGTTAAGCTTTAGTTTAGTTTCATATTAATTTGAGTTGAAGTCCAAGTGCAGGCTTTGCTGTACGTTCCGAGGTAGGAGCTGACTGTGTCATACTTATTTCGAGAAATAAAGGGTAGTTAACCCTTCTTGAGTCTTACGTCTCTGTTCACACACTCTAGCGATTATTCGCTTATCATTGTAAGTGGTTTCGAATACTGAACTGTGAAATAGAAAGGTGGAACTTTAGAAGGTCATATTCCGTCGTTGACGAAAGCACGCGCTTGTATGTCGAGAATTTTTCGTTAATGTCAGTTTAAAATAAATAGCTGCTATTGGCAATTTTTTTGTTACAGGTTAGGGTAATTGGCACGGTATGTTATTGCCACGTTAATTCTTTTATTGGTATTGATAGAAAGTTGTTATATTACATTAAATTTAAATCATGACATCATGCGTTTACGTATTAATCTAATGTGTCAAAATTATTGTTTCCAGGTTTGGCTACAAAGTAAGTTATTTACGATTTGTTGTTGCTTGGAAAGAATGAACTGATTTCATTCATACTAAATTTTCCTTATGGATTTTCTTTTCAGTTTAAGTAGGAATTGCAAATTTTGCTTTGGCCGCAGCCCGCTACTACACCACTAAAACTTTGGTTTATTAAAAAGTATACTATTGTATTTCATATAAAATGTTAAGGAATAGTACAAGTAGCTGACGTAAGAAATCATACATTACATTTAACTTTCTCTAAGTGCGTTTGGAAAACCGTTGTATTCAACATAAATATTTTAAAAAAAATAGGCCGAAATTACACTCGTTATCATAAATTAAGGAAAAATCACAAAAATCCCGGTTACTGAAACGTTACATGTAGAAATTTATGAAACTTACCCACAATATACAACACATAGTACAAAAACAAATTTATGATAACCAGTGTAATTCATTTTGTACATAACATAAAAGGAAATTACCAGACAATTATGGTAGTATAGAAATTAGCACATGCATAAAATGAACAAATCGAAGGAATTCCTTTGGGAAAAGTACCTTCAATATGAAATATGATCGCCTCTAGAAGCAATACAGCACATAGAGCGATGTGTGATGCTTTCAATTACTCGGTCTATCAGTTCCATAGGAAGCGAGAGCCATTGCTCTTGCAAAGCAGTTGCAAGCGCGGCAAGGGTCTGAAGGGGCGTATTGAGAGCAGCTAGACGTCTCTCTAAAGCATTCCAGACATCGCCATAGGATTCAAGTCCGGGGATCGAGCTGGCCACTCCATGCACATAATTGTTTCCTGTTGAAGACAATCATCTACCATGCGAGCCCTGTGTGGTCTTGCGTTGTCGTCCTGTAACAGGAAAGCATCACCTATTGCCCCGGCATATGGGCGCACATAAGCATCAAGGATGTCATCTCTATAAACCTGAGCATTCACCGTTCCCTTTGGAAAGACATGGAGGTCCGTGCGTCCATCAAAAGAGATGCCACCCCAAACACAGACACTGCCTCTTCCATATGCAGGGATGTTTGACGCATGATAAAGGTTCCAAGTTCTCTCCTTATCAAATAGCGCCTACTATCGCTTTCTAGACTAAACCTGGACTCATCCGTAAAGAGAACAACTCTTCATTGATCAGAAGTCCAGTGGACATGTTCTCGTGCCCATTGCAAACGGTCTCTCCTATGGCGTGACGTGAGCGGCACGCAAATGGCTGGTCGCCTCGCATACAGACCACCTTTGTGAATCTTCCTACGCACAGTTGACGTTGACACCAACCTTCCGGTGTCTGCGGTAAGGGTTTGATCTAAGAAGAGTCGGAGTAGCGGTCTATTCCTGCTTGTACATAATGTCAAATATCGGTCATTGGCATTGTCGTAGTAGTTGGCCGTCCTTGGCTGAACCTCTGTAGAAAAGTTATAGAGGGCGCTGCGCCGCCTATCTATGCAGTTAATTAAAATGTTTGAGGGGAGGGAGAGAGAGTGTCGATTTTGGATGGGTGTGGTCGCAGAGAGGTGTTATTAAATCAGCCATTGTGTAACTCCCACAAATCTGTAAATATTTGTACATGTGTTTTGCTTCATAAAGTAGAATTAGAAGAAAGTAAGTGTTTTATTCATCTCAGCATGACATTAAAAAATACCACCGATGCGACGAGTCAACAAATTAAGTTTATATTTTCATATCACTTCTGGTGACATCGGCCAACAAGGTGAGTGGTACAATTTCTATTTGCATGCTATTAACCTCTGCAAATTAAAATGAGTCTCGAAGAAACTGTTGAGCGAAATAGAAAAATTAGAGGTTCGGTTCGAACTAGCGTCACAAAATTGATTAAGAAACTTGAAGACGAGTTACAAAATGAGAATCCAAATTTAGAACTGTTGCAGGAATCGCTTTCAGTGTTAATCGAGAGAGAAACTAATTTGTTAAAATATGATGACGTTATTAATGCTCAAAGTACTGTGCAAGAATTAGAAACAGAAGTAGAACATTCTTTAGAATACAGCGAATCCATCATTAGATGTAAATCGAAAGTTACGAGATACATTCAAAATGTTGGTAAAATCGAAACAACGTCACAAGTTTCTGAAATCAAAACTAATTACAATACTAAATTACCTCGTATTGCTTTAGAAACCTTCAATGGTGATTTATGTAAATTTACTGAATTTTGGGCTCAATATAAAGCTGCCATTCACGAAAACAATACGCTTCAAGATGTTGAGAAATTTAACTATTTAAGATCTTTACTCACCGGTTCAGCTGCAAAAGCTATAAGCGGATTACCATTAACAGGAGAAAACTATAAAAAAGCCGTCGAAATTTTAACTGACAGATTTGGAAAAAAAGAAATATTAGTTAGTGCGCATATGAACGTTCTCCTATCTTTGGAGCCTGTAAGTCGTTCAAGTGATGTATCCAGTTTAAGAAAATTGTATGATGAAATAACGGTTCAAACTAGAAGTTTAGAAACATTAGATATTAATTTTAATTCTTATGGCAATCTACTACTTCCTATTTTATATAAGTGTATACCCCAGGATTTAGTGTTACAATTTAGTAGAGAACAGAATTCCGGCAAAGAGTCAACAGTGTCAGATTTATTGTCGTTTCTAAAGAAAGAAGTAGAAGCACGCGAAAAGTCCTTAACTCTGGGTCTTAAAAATCAACAAACACTCTCGAAAGCCAGCGCGAGAAATACTGACAGTTATAAAAATTTTACTCCAATTAAAAAGAAAATGGTATCAGCGGCGACGCTTAATACATCAGTTGAAACTTACATGTGCGACTTTTGTCTTAAATCTCACCTCTCAAAAGACTGCGACTTAAGTATTTCGGAGAAACAAAGCGTTATATGATCAATTTAAGTGCAAGCGCTGTTTAAAAAAAGGTCACAAAAACCTTTTTGTAAGGCGAAATGGGTTAAATGTAGTATTTGCAAATCTCGGTCCCATTTAGAGAGCCTGTGTGACTCAAACGTGCAAGAAAGTAAAACCAATAAATATGTAAACGGTGTAAAAGAAACAAACGTCAGTTCTTCGTTCCTCGAAACGTTGAATAAACAAATTCCTAATGATGTGATTTATTACCAGACTTTGAGGGCCCAGATAGTCGGAAATAATTCCACATTTAATGTTAGGTTGTTATGCGATTCTGCTTCCGAAAGATCTTATGTGTGTCAATCCATTGCTAGAAAAGCGGAATTGCCAACTGTTGGCAAGGGAAGTTTAAGAATTCATACATTTGCATCTTCGAATCCGCCAGTAAAAGAGTTTAAAAGAAAAAGACTTGCATTAAAAAATAAAAGTGGATTTACTCTCATTATCGAGGCACTTGAAATTAAAACCATATGTTCCAGTACCATAGCGAGGCCATCTGGAGATATCATAAATAAACTACGCAAAAAAGGATTTGATTTATCTGACAGTTACGATAGTGGTGTAGCAGAGGTGCAGATTTTAATTGGGAATGATTATTTGAACTGCATTTTAACTGGGAAAACACATCGTTTGACAGAAAGTTTAGTATTGTATGAAAGCATATTCGGTTGGTCTTGAGTGGTAGAGTAGGGGGGTAGGGGGAGAGAATAACAAGTTCATCAGAGAAAGAGTCTACGGGTTTGTTTATACAAGTTGACAGGGTAGAGTAAGAAAAATTATCGGAACAGATTCGTCAGTTGTGGGAAGTGGAAAGTTTAGGAATTACTAACTACGCGTCGGAAAGGAGTGAATGCGATAAGCAAATAATTAAGCAGTTTGAAGATGATTTGCAATACGTAGACGGGAGATATGAGACGCATTTGTTGTGGAATAGGAGTCCAGAAAATTTGGAAAATAATTTTGGTTTAGCGAAAAGGCAGTTTGAAAGGGTGCAGCGAGAGTTAAAAAATAACAACTTTGTAAGGGAACAGTTTATGGAGATAATTAAATACCAAATACAAAATAACATTATTCAAGAGTGTGAGGATACGAGAAAGGGATATTTTATGCCATTTCGTGCAGTGGTCCGTAAAGATAAAAAAAGCACTCAAGTTCGAATGGTATTTAATTCGAATGGTATTTGCAGCAGTTGTGAGAGAGGAAAGCTATCGTTAAACGACTGCTTAGAAAAAGGCCCAAACCTAAATCCGAATATTTTAGATATTATTCTTGCTTTCCGAAAATTTAAAATTGGATTCTGCGGTGACATAGAAAAGGCGTTTTTGATGATTGGGATAGCAAAGGAAGATAGGCAATATTTAAAATTTTTGTGGTATCCTGATAATGACAGTGAGGACTTTAAAATTATGCAAATGAACAGAGTATTATTTGGATGTAATTGTTCACCGTTTTTATTGAGTGCAACGATCAAATATCATTTAAAGAAGTACTCAGAAACAAACAAAAACTGTGTCGAGATGTTAAATAGCTCATTGTATGCAGATGATTTGTGTTATGGAGGAGAAAATGTAGAGTCAGCTTTTAGTCTTTCATCAGAAGCGGTATCTATTTTGAGAGGCGCGAGTTTTAATTTGAGAAAACTAAACACTAATTCTAAAGAGCTGTATGACTTGTGGCTTCAGAATGGGTTGTGTGAAGAAAGTAGGTTTGAGAGAGATAGTAAGTTGAAAGTGTTAGGCCTAGTGTGGAACTTGGAAGAGGATGTTTTGAGAGTTGACGTTACATCATTGTTGAGTAGTTTAGAATCGCTGAGAAATAGTAAAAGATCGGTGCTAAGTACAGCAGCTAAGGTGTTTGATCCAGTCGGATTTATTTCTCCATTTGTGGTGCGAATTAAGAGACTTATGCAGGAAATATGGGAGAGAGGTTTAGACTGGGATTCAGAGTTGCCAGAAGAGTTACAATACAAATGGATAAAGTGGTGCACGGAAGTTAAGGAATTAAACGCTTTGAAAATAGAGAGGTACTACTTTTTAGGTGTTCTAAGTAGAAGTCAGTCGGTTGAAGTTCATATTTTTTGTGATGCGTCAGTGGTGGCATATGGAGCGGTGGCATATTTTAGATATGAGAATGAAAGAGGAGAGGTATGTACGTCGTTTATAATGTCAAAAAGCAGGATAGCGCCATTAAAAAAGTTGTCCCTCCCTCGGTTGGAATTGATGGGAGCCTTAGTTGCAGCTAGGTTAGGGAAATATTTATTGAGAGTGTTTCGGGATTTGGTAGGTAAGTTAGTTCTGTGGTCCGACTCAGAAATTTGCTTGTGGTGGATAAAGAGATCAGCGCGTGAGTGGAAGCAGTTCGTGTCGAATAGAGTTGCAGAAATACAGGACTGCACTTCGCCTGATAAGTGGAAATATTGTCCAGGATCGGAGAATCCTGCAGATAAGTTAACTCGTGGTGAAACAGCATATGCATTGGTGAAGGATACTAATTGGTGGCATAGTCCATCATGGTTGAAAGGTTCTGAAGATCAGTGACCTGAGCAAAGTTTAAAGTACAAACTGATATTCAAGACTTGGAATGTTTGAGCACTTATGTTCATGTTGCTGTTCCAGTAGGAGAAACTGTATTAAACATTAGTAAGTTCAGCAGTTTGGAAAAATTGTTGAGAGTTACAGCTTGGGTAAAGCGGTTTGTCGCCAAACTAAGAAAACGTATCTGTGAAGAAGGTGGTCCTCTTACTGTATTGGAGGTCCAAGAAGCTGAGGAATATTGGATAAAACAAGTACAAAGAGAGAATTATTTTTCGGATATTCAACAACTAGAGAGAAATAATCTAATAACACCCGATTCTAATCTTTATAGTTTAGCACCATATCTGGACAGTAGAGGTATTTTGCGTGTCAGAGGTCGTCTGGAACAAGCAGAATTAATAGATGACGAAAAACATCCTATTATACTGCCAAAGTCGAAGTTTACAGAACTAGTGATATTTAGTGAACACACAAAAGTATTCCATTCAGGAGTTATGGCAACATTGTCCAAAATCAGGAATAAATGTTGGATATCTAAGGGAAGACAAGTAGTAAAGAAAATTATTAACGCCTGCCTGGTGTATAAAAGTTTGCAGTGAAGCCCGCCAAACAGCTAACGGGTCAGTTACCAAGAGATCGTGTGGTTCAAAGTAATCCTTTCACGGTAGTAGGTATTGACTTAACGGGAGCTGTTATTGTAAGAGAAAAGGCAGAAATCCATAAAAAGGTGTACATAGCCTTATTTACATGCGCCGTCACTCGTGCTGT
This sequence comes from Stegodyphus mimosarum, assembly GCA_000611955.2. Lineage (NCBI taxonomy): Eukaryota > Metazoa > Arthropoda > Arachnida > Araneae > Eresidae > Stegodyphus > Stegodyphus mimosarum. The sequence goes on along the minus strand of KK113636.1, from coordinate 3,581 downwards.
ACACATTGAAGCAGTTTCAGATTTCATTCTTTCATTGCGACGGTTTATAGCTAGAAGAGGGAGCTGCAAGGTGATTTATTCTGATAATGCCAAGAATTTCCGCAGCACATGTGAAATAATTAAGGGATTTAAAAGAGTCAGCGTAGATCCTACGGTGCGAGAGTTCCTAACATCCGAAGGAATTACATGGAAGTTCATCCCTGAACGTTCTCCATGGTGGGGAGGTTTCTGGGAGCGTTTGATGAGAAGCATCAAAGATCCTTTGAAGAGAATTTTAGGAGGAGCATTACTAACTCTCAAAGAACGCTCTACAATATTAACTGAACTCGAGTGTGTATTAAGCAATAGACCTTTAACATACGAAAGCAACGAGCTGGGTGAACCCCGCCCGTTCACACCTTCACAGTTTTTACTGCCAGGACGTGACACATTTAACTTTCCTGAGCATTTTTTGGAAATTTTCAACAAGGTGTCAGACAAGGAAACTTTAACTAGACGGAAGCTTTACCAATCTAAGCTCTTAAAATTAATATGGATGAAGTGGAAAGAGCAATATTTACTACAGCTTAGAAACGCTCACAACTTTCCTAATCCTTCAACTCAGCTTAACCTTAAGACAGGAGACGTTGTGTTGGTAGAAGGACCAAAACAGTCTAAGCTACTCTGGGATATGGGAGTAGTTGAAGAAGTAATTGTGGGACGAGATGGACATATACGAGCGTGCATCGTTCGCACACCAAAAGGACAATTCAGAAGAGCTATTCAGCTTTTATATCCTTTTGAAATTTAATTTAGGACATTTAATATGATTTTAAGCCTTTACAATGTTTATATTATTAATTATTATGTTCATTTAATTATAGTATATCATTTGTGGTTTTAATGTAAGTTACTATGTTTATTCATATATGTCGTACTATTTAGCATTAAGCCATTTTAATTAATGTTAATATTGCTGTGTAAAATTTGTGTACTCTTATTAAAGAGTACAGGTGGGGAGTGCTGTAGAAAAAGTTACAGAGGGCGCTGCGCCGCCAATCTATGCAGTTAATTAAAATGTTTGAGAGGAGAGAGAGAGTGTGTGGATTGTGGATGGGTGTGGTCGCGGAGAGGTGTTATTAAATCAGCCGTTGTGTAACTCCCACAAATCTAAATATTTGTACATATGTTTTGCTTCATAAAGTAGAATTAGAAGAAAAAAAGTGTTTTATTCATCTCAGCATGACATTAAAAAATACCACCGATGCGACGAGTTAACAAATTAAGTTTTTATTTTCAACCTCCTAGATGCCGAATCTGTGGTTTGAAATTGCCTCCAAAGGTATATGACCCACAGAAGGACTCGCATTTAGCCATCTGGCTACTTCTGTTTGACTTAGTCCTGCCTCTAGTCTCCCAATGGCTCTCCATCGTAGTTCTGAAGGCAAATGATGCCTGGAGGTCATTGTTACGAATTGGCTATCTCAGATTTCTGATGTCACTATCATATTGAACTATGTGGGCTTGCTCTCATAGATTTTTATGTTCCTCGCAGATGACGTATTCCGAGTGCAGCGCCACTAATTTGCCTATTGCAGTTTTACTCAGATACTCTTACTTGGCAACATATTCAAATTTTACACGGTTTGGCTTATTTTTCAGGGCGTTATCGCTATTTCTCTGATTTTTTTCTTAACCCCTTAACTGCCCCGGGCGTATATATACGCCTTGCTCAGCCGATGCGTTAACTGCCCCAGGCGTATATATACGCCCTTCCGAAATGTTATCATTTGCTTTGCGCTGCTACCAGTAAAATTAATGTGTATTTAACATTAAATTTTGTATTTTCATTTTTTCTTAAGTAAGTAAATAGGTTTTAGACAACAAAACTTGCACTTATTTCCTCCAGAATACATCGCATAACTACGCCCGCCTGTATAAAAAACGATGGCACTGGGGAGTGAATCTTGTGCGTTTTCCGCGGCAGTTAAGGGGTTAATTTATGATAACCAGTGTAATTCATTTTGTAAGCAATTCTAGTGAATGGATTATGGCTGTCATGAAAACGGTAGATGAAATTGTTAGTGAATTCCCCCTTGACGACTACCAATTCAAAAAAATTAATAAACAGCTTTTTTCCATAATTCACTCAAAAGAATGATCTAAATTTAGATGGAGAAATGCTGGGTTTCACTTATTGAATTCATTGTTCAAAACCTTGAACCCCACAAAATACTGTAAGCGAATAATCGCTCAAGTGTGTGAACAAACACGTAAGACTTACGAAGCGTTAACTACCCTTTGTTTCTCAGAATAAATATAATCAACTCCTAACTCCGAGTATTCACAAAGCCTCCACTTGGGCTTGAACTTAAATAATTATGAAATGAAAGTAACTAAGCTTAACGAAAGCTAACTGAAAGATATAGCCGAAGCTATCAGGATTCCAAGTAGTTAGCCCCTAAATATTAATTAAACCCTTTAACTGCTTAAGACATCTTTAAACGTTTTCAGAGATCGCTCTAAAATTGCTTAAGACGCGTATACACGGAACTGAAATTTCTCGAGAAATGATTAAGACGTGTATACACGGAGGCAAGGTTTTCCGATAAATGCTTAAGACGTGTTGAGACGCTACGCGAGGTCTTCTTTCCCCCTGCGTTTCCGCAGGCGGCTGTCATTTGCACAATGCTCTTAATAGGGTGTGGAATCTGTTTGAATAACGCACTTTACGGAAGAGCTCTCTGAGTGAAGACTTACTGTCGGACAGCAAGTATATATTATTCTGCAAGCTTTTTGAATGATGACAAATCGTTTTATAACCGTGTGCCTTCTGGTAAATTCTAGTAATGAAAGCCCAATCCTCAGTCGCTGATTACATCCCCAAATCTTTAGTAAAAATGGGGAAAATTCAGAAATGTAATGAAAAATGCATTATTTATAAATCATATAATATATAATTGACTATTTGATCTGCGTATTAAAAGTTTGTTAATGTTTATAATTTCTCAACAACAAGAAAAGTATATATAGTGTCAAAATGAACTTTTTGTTTGCCTTCGTATTTCAAGTGGAGTATTTAATGGTATTTTCTTTCTACTTTACGAAATGACAAAGCTGTTTTTAGCATGCCTGAGTTTTGGAATTTGTAATTCTGACTATTTACCATAAACGCGAACTTACATGTGAAAAATTCTTCAAGGTAGAAATTAAAATATTCAACTCAATTATATTAAATCGAGTAAATAAATATGCGGAAAAAAATTATGGAGATCAATAGCTTTGTTCAGATAATTTATTAAAATTTGGAATGCAACCGAAATTTTAAAATCTGCATGGTGGGAAATTCTCCGCCGTGTCTTGGAACTCTTTTAGAAAGAAATCTGTAAGTCTTTTATTCTTGTATTTAAATGAATATAAGAGAATTGAAAAAGTAAGTGCGTGGAAGTGTTAGATATTTTGCGCACAAAATATTACGGTTGAAAAGATTTTTTATTATCAGAAAACAAATTATTTTCTCTCCAAATGTCAGTGCTGAAAGCGATAAATTGAATGAAAGTTTTCTTTATATTGAGAACTTAATTAATACATTAATTCGTTAT
>KK113635.1:346339-403074 GCA_000611955.2 Stegodyphus mimosarum | reverse complement strand
CCTGCTTCCGGGCTCATCCGCAATCCGCCTCCTGTCGCTGAACTCTCACTTTCACACTACTGTTGCAAGTTGATCAAGCTTTACGATTGTAACCCATTTATTTCAGTTGCCAAATAACAAAACCCGTCTCTTAGGATGCTTTGCGGTCATAATTGGCATAAGTTGAGCTTCGTTGATATGCATCCATATCTTGTACGTCACAGAAACTGGCGTAAGGATTTTGTCTAAATGTCCTAACTTTTCAACATTATGCCACAGTCAATTAGACAGAAATTCGCATTCGGTCAATCAGGCCTTCGGAGAGCTGGTAACTCGAGTAGCTATAAATAGAAAGCATGTGGTTTATTTCTTTGCGAAGCAAGCATAAAGCACTTATCATTCGAAAGAGATACGCTGTTCTACTTCTTATCGAAACAAATCCCATAATTACTGGTTACAAGTTAATTCCTGAAGGAACATTTCATGATTCCCATTAACACTGCACACGGGCGAGATGATCTCGTTGTTAGATAACGGTATAGAATTCAACACAAATTAAAACTCGAGATCTGTCGCATCAGAAATGAAGCTAATTGCTCAAACAGAACAAAATATGCAACTAACTTTCTACTAAGAAGTACAAACATCAGACAAATCGAGTAGTTACAGCAAATTTAGTAAGGCATCCTTTCTGTCACACCAAATGAAATGCCTTCTGGCTTAAAAAAACTTGAAATCTGTAGGTTATTCTTTTATATTTTCTACATACGGAAACACCGAACATTTCGTAGTGTTAACAGCATATCTTACTAGTTGGAATAAGTCGCTGAAACCATAAAGGGGAATTTTAGAAGAAAATGATGTTTATGTTTAGACCTTAATGGGAGAACAGGTAAAAGCTTATCATATCTTTGATTATCAGTTCTCAATTCTATGTTCTACACAGTCCAGTCACATTAATGTGACCATCTGTCAAAAGCCAGAATAACCACCTTTCGCAGAGCGGACTGCTGCGAGACGTGCAGGAAGAGAGTCACATAGGTCCCTGAAGGTGTTCTCTGGGATGTTGAGCCATGCCGACTCTAATGCCGTGGCCAGCTGCGCTAGATTACGCGGTTGAGGATCCATGGCGCGAACAACTCGATCGAGATGGTCCCACAGATGCTCGATTGGGTTTAAGTCAGGTGAGTTTGCTGGCCAGGGGAGGACGGTAAACTCATCCTGGTGCTCTTCGAACCACGCACGTACACTGGCAGCTGTATGGCACCTCGCATTGTCCTGCTGGAAGATGCCATCATCCTGAGGAAAAACAATGCGCATGTAGGGGTGAACATGGTCCGCAAGGACAGATGCGTACTTGTATTGATCCATTGTGCCTTCCACAATGATCAGTGAACCTAGAGAATGCCAGGAAAACATTCCCCAGACCATAATGCTCCCGCCTCCAGCTTGGACCGTTCCGGCAATGGTTGCAGGGTGGTTCCTTTCAGAGGTTTCACGCCTTATACGCCAACGTCCATCTGTCCGATGGAGCATAAAACGCGATTCATCCGAAAACGCAACCTGTCGCCACTCAGTGGACGTCCAGCTGCTGTACTGGCGTGCAAATTCTAGCCTTCGCCGTCGATGAACAGCAGTCAGCATAGGTGCACGAACCAGGCGTCTGCTTCGGAGGCCCAGACGCAGCAATGTTCGCTGAATAGTACTTTGGGAGACACTTTTGGTAGCCCCTTGGTTCATTTTGGTGGTCAGTTGCTCAACGGTAGCCCGTCTATCTGCCCGAACGCATCTCCGCAACCGTCGTTCGCCTCTGTCATCTATGGCCCGTGGTGCACCACATTTGCCACGTCGCTGATTTTGGACAGTCCCATTTTGCCATGCACGGTACACTTTTACCACGGCGGCACGCGAACAGTTCACAAACTCAGCCGTTTCGGAAATGCTTCCACCCTTGGCCCGAAAGCCAATGATCATGCCCTTTTGGAAGTCGGATAAATCACTTCGTTTCTGCATTACGCCAACGATTGAAATGTTTTCCGAAGCCCTCACACACCCTTTATATACGCTCAACTGCACTGTGCTGCCACCTGCCTTCTGTGATTGGTTATTTAACTCTGACATGGAAAGTACGTGGTGGTCACATTAATGTGACTGGACTGTGTATATTGCTCAATAATAAGGCCGTAGTGTGAAAGCATTATGATCCTCTGAATCTTATAAAGAAAATTGAAGATTACTTTTTAATGTTGTTGATGTCTTGGTGACCATTACAAGTGTCTTGTAAATATAAAGTAATAAAAATGATCAGAATAACTTGGTCTACAATAACGCTTTTCAATTTACATTTTCAGAATGTCAAGTAGGTTTCACATTTGATGTTACGATTAAAAGCATTTACTTTTAAGAAAAATTAAAACTTCTTAATTCAATATTAAAGAAAAGAAATATAATTTGCTTATATCTTTCTTCAAATTTAAAAAGTGTTCTTAATTTACAAGTATTCATAAATCTATCATATGTAACTTTATTACGGCTTTTGGAGAAACCTAATGTTATGTCTGAAATCCGAAAACACGCAGCCTCAATCCAACGTAGCTAAATGACAAACAATGTTTTAATATGGAAATGAGATCGACTGAATTCAAACACCAACAAAATTCGGAAAGTGTTACTTATTGTTTTTAGACGAACCATTTTACGTGCACTATATACAAAAGAAAGGTGATTGAACTGGTTACTGCGGAAAAGCGAGACTTAGGATATATATTAGATTTATATATAGCACCATTCTAACATAGGTATTTTGACACAAAATCGGACTTTTTCTGAAATGCCAATTTTTTTAATATTTCGATTCTACGATTCAATTTATGCCTAAATATTAAATTTTGTAAAATATGTTGCGAAATTTACGGAGAAATTCAAAAATTAATCTTGGCGTATATTTTTCCGTTTTCGCCAAAAATAATTTACTTGACGAACTTCTTAATTTAGAGCAAACTACTTTCCTTTTCTTTTTTTCATTGTAGACGAGCGGAAAAAAAAGTTATCGTTTATACTTTCAAATAATTTTAACGAAGTGCGTAAACCACATTTGTATTATTATCGCTTTTAAGAAATATGCAAAATTTCAAAGCGCTCAAATATAAATTCACGTATATCTTAGGAAATTTTAAATAAAAAACTAAATTTTATTTCAGATATGATTAGAAATGTATTTACTTTAAGATGATGATAAACACTGTATAGCTTATAATTCAAAATTATTTTGAAAAATTTATAAAAATTTTTTAAAAGTATAAATTTAAAACATAAATCATACAAATTGGCGAATATTTTTGGAATGAACCTAAATTTCGAAATGTGAAAGAAGGAATCAAGTAAGTTTAATAAAAAAAGAGATCTTAATAAAAATATATGGAGTTCACTTAACACTGAGGAGCTAAAATTTGGAGAGCTCATTTCTAAAGAACTACTCGCGCGAGTTTTACAAAATTTGGTAGTCTACACTGGTGTGCGAAAATTAAGGACGAGACGGTTTTTTCAATATAACTTTGTACAAAAGCTTTCCAAGTCAACACATTTAATACCGTAAGATCCCCAATACGTAAGGGCATGAGTAATGTAAGCAACACTTACTAAAAGAGAAATCGGAGGGATAAAAAGAAGCTTTATTGAAAAAGTAGCATGGAGCGCAATGCGACTGAAGGCCGAAACATCCCTGTGATGGGTGTCCAGCAAGAAACATCCGGTCTTTAATAGGGGATATGATCTCCCCTGACTGCTAGGCAGGTTTCACATCATTTGTGCATGCTGGATATGTGGTTGTTAATGAGCTGTTGAGACACTGCTGCTCGTTCCTCTTGTAGCACCAATCGCAGTTTCGGAATCGTTACTGGCGATAAGTTACGTGCTGCCACGGGTCTCCCTAGTAAGTTCCGTACATGCTTGACGGGATTTAGATCCAGAGACCTTGCCGACCAATCCATGTGTTCAATATCTTCACTCTCCAACAGCTCTTCGACAGTAACTGTGCGATGAGGTGGAGCGTTGTCGTCCATGAAGAGGAACTGAGGACCCATAGCCCTTGTGAAAAGACGCATGTAAGGAAGAAGAACCTCGTTACAATAGCAGTCCCAGGTGACGAACCTCCTTGGGAGATATGAAGGTCGGTCCGGCTACCAAGCATTATGTCTGCTCGAACGAGAACTCCGCGACCTCCAAAACAGTCCCTTTTGATGATGTTGAAGGGGTTATTGCGTGTTCCCCGCTCTGTCCAGATGTGTATGTGTCTAGAATCGCAACTCAGACTAAATCTGCTCTCATCTGTAAAGAGTACTCGTCCCCATTCATTGTCTCTCCAATTCCGGTGTTCCCGGCACCACAGAGAACGCCTTCTCCGATGGGCAGGCGTTAGAGGTACACACCGTACAGGGCGTCGTGCAAACAGACCACCACCGTGCAGTCTTCTGGCCACGGTAAAACGCGATATCGGTCGTCCAGTCGCCTGTGTCGTGTGTCTATCGATTTCTCCCGCTGTCTGCCGCCTGTTTCTTCTGGCCTGTAAGGCAATATACCGGTCATCTGCGTGTGTGGTTCCTCATGGACGACCACTACTAAACCCCCGGATAACTGTTCCTGTAGTTTGAAATTGTCTCCAAAGTCGGGAAACGATGATGTGAGCAATTCCGAACTCTGCAGCCACACTTGTCACACTGCGGCCTTCCTCCAACTTCCCAATGATTCGACCTTGGGTAAAAGCATCCAGATGTCGTCTAACAGATTGATTATTCGCCATTTCTCGCTGAGGCAGCAACTCAGTGTGATTTTAACTGCTATACGGCGTGCAATCTCTTTGCCAGAAATACTGATCTTACACCGACAACATGCTTTATACTACTCAGACACTCCCCCATTACGTCTGCCTGCATATCTGCGCATGTGCTACCGTACATCACCTTACTTAATCTCCTGATTGGTCTTTCTGTCCGCTCTGCCTCTTCGTTCAGCTGATATGCTAATTTTTCGACTTCGTCCTTAGTTTTTGCACACCAGTGTAGTATAATTTAAGTCGTAGAATCGAAACATGGAATAAAATTGGGATGTTATTTCAAAAACAGTCCGATTTTGTGTCAAAATACCTATATTAGAACAACGCTATGTAGAAATCTAATACATATGTCAAGTCGCGCTTTCGAGACATGAAAAACGCAATTTGAATTTTGTCAATCGGCCCAGTAGAACGGGAGGCGTAATGGCAGACCGCACATTCAGTTGAACAATGTTAAACGAATTACGCACACTGCGCATGCACAGAAGAGAATTTGGCGCAATTACGAGTTTGGCTTAATTTTAAAAGAAGATAAATATGGTATATGGTTTATATTCTGTTATCTGGACGTAAACAGTTCGGGGTTTTAAAACTTGTTAGGTTTTACGTTGCTTCATTACTTAGAACGTAAATATCAATTGTAAACTCCCCAAATTTTCTTTTCAGAAGGATTACAAAACAGGAAACATTACATGATGTTGTTTATTGATTGTACTTCTGAGGAATAAAAGCAATCGATTATTTACCATGCGTTCCATTCATAAATACTTTAACACGTTGACTGCCACGGCGATTTTCAGAAATCTGGCCTAAAGTGACAATTTGATTTAATCACATTATAATATTAAAAACTTTAATTCTAGTGCATAGTTATCATCAAAAAGCATAAAAAATGTGTGTTTTTTTTTTTTAAAATAAAGGTCTTGCGATTTATCTTGTAGTTGGCTTCTGTAACAGAAATCTCTTCGCCAACTACGAGTTAAGCCGCACGCAGACCACCTGTCGCAATGGAAAAATTTCTATGAAACCGAATATAATTCGAGATTACAATAATGGAATATCTGGCATTGACCGACCAGATCAAAGCTTTCGTACTACTTATCTCTAAGAAAGACTATTAGATGACCCAAAAATGTTTCACTACATATTATAAAGATAAATATATATACACAATGCCCACAAAAGTTTTCGAAAAGTAACTTCTTCTACAATAAGACTGTAAACGTTCAGAGACGAATTCGTCGTCGCGTTGATTAAAGAAGAGATTCAACCAGTTTCGAAAAAAATTAGATTGCTAGATCTCCATTATTTAGAGAGTCTACCACCTACCGAAAAAAAAAACAGCGTCCGACAAAGTCATGTCGTGTATGTACCCAAGCAAAAAAACGCCGAGAAACGCGTTATTTCTGTCCAGCCTGTAAAGAGAAGCCAGCCCTTTGTGTGGAAGATTGTTTTAAGAAGTTCCACAAACATTAAATATTATTTTATTTCTTGAATTTGAATTAATTTTTATAATTATGTTTTTTGTTCGTTTTTTCATACATTTTCTGTTCATGGAAGCCAGCATTGATTTTTTGTTCTTCTTCCAGAAGCCATCTATCGATATTAGCACTGATATATTCCGAGTTTAATCGTAGCTGCACAAAATGGCAAGTAAACACAGTACGAGATAACTCGCAGTTGGCGTCCTAGAAAAGAACATAATCTACGAGTTATCTCGTAGTTGGCAGTCAACGTGTTAACAACGTAAGGAGTATATTAAGTTTAAATTACTGAATTAAAACCATAGAAATTATTACAAATAACTGATATTAAATCTAATGTGTATGAACAAAAAAAAACCAAAATGAAATGATACAGAAGCAAGTGCAATAAGCACAAAAAGAAGTGTCCATAATATTGCAATCGTAAAGAGCGCTAAGGCTTACATGACGATCAGGCTTGTGTAGGGTTGTTTATTTTTACTCGCCAGTATTTTCTCCCACGGCAACCGTACACTATTGAGCATGCGCAGTAAGCGAAATTCGTTAACATTGATCAACTCAATCTGCGGCTTGCCATTACGCGAAAGGGAGATATAACTGCTCCTTTTATTCCGGCAGTGTACCTGATAAGTGAAACCAAATGATACTAAGCTTAGGAATTCAATGGCTAAGTCTCCAGCAAGAGCCTTTAAGGGCTTACAGCTAGGACGTTTATGAGTATTCGACTTACAGCGTAGAAAAAGTTTTTAATATATAATATATTATACATACTTATTATGGCATAGAAGGGAATAATTTTTTTCTGAATATCTTTATGTCTGCCATTTTAGTGTTATAACTATCCTAGAAGACGCGTTAATTATCAAAGCGGCCACCTGACGGAGAATGTAGAATAGTGCGTAGGAAGTAACTATACACCTTGGTTTTGGTATTGCAAAATGTATATATATACATATATATATGTACATATTCAACAATATATATTTTGTCAGGTTCAGATGATGATCGCACATTTAAAGCCATTTTTAACATGAGGGTGGTTTTTGAAATTTAAGATCTTTCATTATTTATATGAAAGATCTTAAATATTTATATATGATTATATTATTTATATGAAAGATCTTAAATATTTATAGATTATATTATTGGTTTTTGAAATTTAAGATCTTTCATTATTTATATGAAAGATCTTAAATATTTATATATGATTATATTATTTATATGAAAGATTTTATTATTTATATTATTTATATAAATATATTACTCTACACACTTCCAAGAAATGTCTATTTCCAACTCCTCTAGAAAGATAACTTCCCTTTAAGGAGATCTGTCTAAGATATTGTACTTTATAAAACATCACAGCGTTCCCTTGTACTTGCTTTCGTAATGTAAATAGTTAGCATATCCAATTGTCAACTGGTAAAGCTGTGGTTCGAATTCTCTTTGATGTTTCACGTTTCCAGTCTGAGAAATATAAGAGCTTCCAGATGCGATTGAGTTAAAATGTGGCGGACGTGGATTTCGTCGAATGAGTTTCGTTATCCTTGCCAGGCTTCTTTTACGCGGAGAAGAATGTAAAGAGTTACCTTATCCTCCGACTGTACTATCATCGTATTAATAGTTAAGGTAGCAAGGTCCTTCAAGGTTGAAATTAGAAGATTCGCCTTTCGAGTCCCTGCGAGAGTTGCAAGAGATATTTCATGTTTACTATATCAGATAACTCCATATAACTGAATATTACCAGAAAATAATATATAGTCAGTAATATCTTTCAGTCAGTAATATATAGGAATCTCATACATATCTATTCTAACAAAATCAGCAGCAGATTATTCATTTCTTTATAACAACGTATCATATTCTTACAACTTCTTCAAAAAATCTGATTGTACACCATATAACTTCTTTGTACGGAATATTAAATTATACGCATTTTTTGTTGCATTTCATTTAAATTATTCCCTCGATTTTCATTAGAAATGTATTTCTCGTTCAATTAATGTAGTTCTCACTTCCCGGCGAGGCAAAAATGCACAAAGCTTCAAAATATCTTTACTAAAAATTGAAAAATATAAAACACCAAATAGAGTTAGAAGAATTAAAAAACAATTTTTACAAGTACAGTTATAGTTTCTAAGAAAAACAAGCAATTCGGCCGGCGACAACAAGGCAGATTTTTCGGTGCCCATAACTGAAAGTTTACTTCGGCAAAAAGACAGTGAAGATGCAGAAACTGGCTTAATTTACTATTCTGCTTTGTTTCAAATGCAAACAAATATGACTGCTATGACAAAAATATGCGCTTAGCCGCAACAACTTTTAAATTGTTGATAATTCTACAACTATTGCATGCAGATTTAATAAAGGCTTAAAACCTTAACCGAAATATTGTAATAACACAATTTAATAATTATTTTTAAAGCAAAAAATGCACAGTTTACCAATATAAAAAATAAAAAAAAAAAAAAAACTGAACTTATGGAGCCGAGTAACAGAGAGGGTATATGTATAGAGAGAGAAAGAGAGAGACTTTTGATATCGCCGATTCAAACCAAAAAGGGATGTGCACAACTACGTGCTGTAGCAATCCTATATACAAAATTCCAAAGTTCTGAGGATACTTGTTTTTGAGTTATACGAGATACATACATACGTACGTACAGACGTCAAGAAAAACTCTCTTCTGAATCCATTTAAAATCCATTCTGTAACCCGTTTGCGGAAAAAAAAGCTACTTTATTATGTCCTTACGTACAGAAGATACGAAAAAACAGCTAAATTGCATTCCATAGCGATCAAAACGGACATTTTCGGTGAAATATAATACCCGAAAATTTTCGCGATTACAATACTTCCTTTACTTCGTATAAAGAAGTAAAAGTAGAGTTTCATCACTAAATTTCATCACTTAGTACAATATATTTTTTTTCGAATCTATTTAAGTAAGATACATTTATTCGAATTAGAAAAAGATATTAGTTTACTAATATAAAAAAGCGAAAAAAGGTGTTTAATGACTTCAATGTGCACTTAGATCAATACCTGAGGTTACTTTTAACAAGCATTTCTAATTTCCCAGTCTTCTAATTAGAAACTATTCTAAAACTTCAGTAGGAGTCTCAAGTACTCAGACCTGCAAATCAACAGATTCCTCTCAAAATTCATTATTCTCCTCTCTGAATTACGTCTCGAATCCCTGCAACGCTTAGGTCTTAACAATCAGCCTCGTTCAAACGTGGATTTGCAGCACGGCTAAGTACATAATTTAGGCAATCTCAATGTATTCTCCTACGAATGTTAATTTCCGTAGGACGCCAGGAATTGCTTTTTGAGGTTTTGACACTTACACGAATCCTGTTGGAAATAAACAGAATTTCTCATTACAAGGTTGTAAGTAAACCCTTGCCTAACTGTATTGACAATCGTATTCAGCGTCGCTAGGGATTATAGGAAAGTCGTCTACTAAATAAGCATTTGTTACTGGAAGACATGTAGTAGGAGAGATAAGTCTAAGAGGCAGTGGTTATAACGCGTGTGGCAATGGGAGTGAAACAGAATCTAAGATTTGAAAGCCTGTTTAATGCTGCTGTATACACTGCTTTTTGTGTTAAATGCATACCGAAGAGAAAAGTCGTTAAATAATGCACAATGAGAAAAGGCGAGAAATATTATATTAAGAGAGAATTATAAAAAAAAGGTAATAATTCTGACTTAATCTACAACTTTTAAATCATACTAAGTCAAAATTCAGGGCATTATTAAATGATCGAACACTTGTTTATCAATATCAAAAATTAGATATGTTTCTGTTAGGATATGTATTTATTTTTGTAGAGTTGTATTTGTTAGTTCTTTTCAATTATTTGCTATTCATGGATTTCAGGATTGTTTAGATTACGGCAAAATTACACAAAAACTATCTGCCAAACGGTAGATATGACCTCCTGAAGAAATTTTAAGGGAAATGTTTCAATAAACACAGGTTGATCTACCACTGTTCAACAGTCTTACCGTTTTGCTGCTGCTGGGCTTCATTATTTTTGAGGCACCTCGAAATTATCCCAACCATTTTCAATATAAATTTAAAAAATGCTAATGTCAGTGCTTCTCAGCATTTATTATCTCAAGCTGTGTTTTCACTGTATGCAATAATGTTATTACACTCCTTTTTGAAAAGCTGTATTAGATTATTTGACTATGGCGAAGCACATGAGGGTTACTTACTAAGGGTCTGGTTTGGTTTATGTGATTTTGAAAAAACCTCGAGAGCTATCTGCCTAAGAAGAGGGATGCCTTCGTGGAGGACTTTCTAAGGGAACTGGCTCGTATACACTTTACACAAAGAAAAACCACGAAAACGCCTAAGCGGCCAGCCCGTTCTCGGGATTCGAACCTCGGACGAAACTACCAGTACTTAGCCACTTCACCGCTCAGCCGCTGGTGGACTTACTTTTCGAAGGAGAGGGAATCCTTGACGAACGATATTCTAAGAAAAATTGGTTCGTATTTGCGTTGCATAAAATGAAATCCATGCAGCCAATCCCTTCAAGAGGATTCAATCTTTGGTCGAACGGCTAATTTTCAACGGTTTTCCAGATTCTGACTGCGGTGACTTCGAAATAATATCTAAAACTTGAAATTACAATGCACCGGAATATAAAATTTATTGTATTTAATTAATACGGTTTTGCTTGTTTATTAATGCAAAACGTATTGTTATATTTCAGAACAACAAATAAGAAAACATTCTTATTTGTGTTCCCTGCTTTAATAAAATAAGTCAAGAAATGTCAAACATGCTTATGCTGGTCTCTGCTCTAAGCTCTGTTGAAATCAGCAATTGAGTTCTTTCTTCTTTAAGACTTTATAAGATTCCTTTATGTTCATTAACTAGTTATTTTATGTTTTGCATCTTTATTGTCACTTCTTTTTTTTTCCTTTTTCCCGCTGGAATGCAAATTTCGTTCCCCCGTATTTAAGGTGAGCTTTTTAGATTGCAAGACAGAGCGTGTTATGCCTCTCGAGGTCTTATTATTAGGATTGCTAGATAAGATAACAACTGCAGCCTTCGGCGCTGCATTATCATTGCCGATAGTTGATATCCACGCGTGTTAAGCTTTGAGCCAACTTCGTGTTAAACTGATTTGTGTAGCCTTCGGCTATTAGCTTATTTGAAATTCAATCTTACATTTGATTTAGTGTTACTTTAAGTTATCTCACCACAAGTGGTGGCTGAATTCGAAGCACAAAGTGTGCATTCTGTTCTTATTTAGCTTTTAGCGTCCCTTTGACCCTTTTCAAGTTTCAGTTGTCATTTAGCGAAAATTCGTTTAACATCTACTAGGAGTGTTACTACCGTTTAACATCTACCTAGACTTTGGATGATTAAGCACTTAAACTTTAGACTCCCTTCTTGTGTGGATTTCCTACCGGCTCAGAATATCTGGTCTGTATATGCATACATAGCATTTATAAGTACTTTTTTCTTGTACTTAAATACTACAGTGTACTTCCGATGATCCGAATTAATGCCGGTGAAATAGCTCATGGATAACTGAAGAAACGGCGGGTTATCCAAACTAGCATTTATGTCTTTTAAATTTTTACAAAAAAATCAGAAATTTAACTTTGTTTTTGAGAACTTTTAAATGTTTATAAAATGTCCATTATGTATTTTTCCAAGTGCTGTTTACTATTTTATCACTCTATTAGAATCTCCTTTGATTGATGACGTCTAAATTTTTAGTAGAAATCATTGCTGTGTGAAAGCAGCACGAGATGTTTGTGCTTCAATTCCAGATTCTTCGGCGAGCTTTAATGTCATTTCGTTAGTTCAACTTTTTCGATTAATGTAAGTTCAACTTTCTTGCCCTTAGTACTTGTAGCGTGTTGTTTATAAAATTTTAAATCAATTTTTAGAAGAATTAGAAGAAAATATGCGCAAAAATATGTTCGAAACAAAAAAAAAATCCCAATGATCCAACTGACACATGCACAATGTTAGAGCAAGCTTTTGAACTTACGTGTGTTTGTTGTTTACACCCTGTCGCGCATAGCGTTGAGAGTGGATGCGAGAGCACCACCACGCATGGATAATCCGAAAGCCGGATAATTTATACCGGATGATGGAGAGTACATTGTACTACGTTTCACTAAAACATATCAGATCATCGCAGATTGGATCGTAATGCGTATCTTTATTCTTTAGTTGGTCTTTCTAACTGGTAGAATATTAAACTATTTAAATCTTACTTGTAAATTATATTCATCAAGGGAAAATATAATCATGCATTATAAGCTTCTTTGTCTATTCATTTTAAATTTTAGCTATAGAAAATCGTGACATAATAATTCTATATATAATAAAATAATGAAAATTTCAATTCCAGTTGAATTACTCGTAATTCATTTAAAAGAATAAGTTTCACTGAATGCATTGAAATTAAATTCTTTTAAATAAAAATATTCGCTCAAAATTCAGTCAGACGCATTTAATACGAAATATCATTAATTCGCTTCCATGGATGTTTCAAATCGCATTTTAATTTCTTATGTTGAAATTGACGCATACTGAATTTTCGATGCCCAGTCTTGTTAGTTAAATAAAGCATATTTTAATTGAATCTGCTGCATGATAAACAATTTTTTCAACCATCACCGCTAATTCTCGTTTACATTTATGCTATAAATGCAAATTATGCGTTCGTAGCCTAAACAAACGAGACTTGCAAGCAAAAACAAGAATTCGAAAGTTTTCAAGTAAATACTTTGTTCTTTCTGTTGTGCAAAGGATTTATATATATTAATGATTTACGGTCAGAGTTTGGAGAAGTCTTAAAATTCTTTAATTCCGCTATTTCTGTAAAAAATAAAGAATCGGAATCCATAAAGTATGTTCCATTCTTAAGTATTAATTTCAATTATTCATTAAAGCATTGTTAGAGTTTTTTTAATTAAAATAGTATTATATGCAATCAGGGTTTTAAAATTTTTATTAATTGAATTCCGCGAAATTCATTTACCGAAATAGACAACAGTTTAACAGTGTAAAGCTTACTTAAATTATTTAGGGCAGCATTTATTTGAATAAATTATTTGGTTGTATAACAAGAAATAGTTATTCATCAGTACAATTTGCTTCCACATTCATGCAGTACAAATCATACAATACATTCATACAGTGCAATACTTCTACAATATTATTATAATATGAAAACATTTGCAGCATAAATAAAGGTAATGTAATTTTGCACGCTATGGAGCTGGCTAATGAAATCCTACGTAGAAGTAAGTTTATGGTGATGGGATCTATAAGGGCTTTTCAGGTCGTCTAGGTTGATTTTCAGTAAGGTTTAATTAAATAAATTTAGTTATAAGGAACAACCGTTAAGAGTTTGCGTAGAAGAGAAGAATATTAATATGCAGAAAAATGTTTTCTCATTCAAGGTTAGTCATCTCTATATTATGCAGCTACAATTCTCTATATTCCAGAGTGCAGTTGCGTATTAAGTTTCGCTTTATGTCTTATGAATAACTGTCTTATATTCTTAAATCTATATTATTAAAATCTGTACGCATTTGTCTGTTTGTTTGTGGCATTATCTCTTTTCCGGAACGACGAGGAGTTCCATTTCGAGAGAGGTTACCCCCAGGATCCAAAAATTTCGTGGCAAACCATTTCGAGCATTCTCCTTTTCGTACGACTTCAGTAAGCAGAGATGTTAGTAAAAATTCTGAAGACGCCAATTTTCGCCCTCATTTTTTCGAGTGTCAACAGTCTCCACGCTAGAGAGAAAAATCTGCTTTATTTCGAAAAGGGTTGCCACTGCTCGCTTTCAAATCGTAGAGATTGTTAATAAAAAATTTTGTTTTACAAAATATGAAATAAAAATAACATTGCCAGACATTAAACGTAAGGTCATAGTCTGACGTTAAAAAAAGCACAGGATTGCATTTGATGTCATTGTATGTAGAATAGTTTTCGTTAATGTCAGCATTTTAAATAGATAGCTGCTGTTGGTACCTTTTTTTTGTTTCAGGTTAGTATAATTGATACGATATGATATTACCACGTTAATTACACGTTCTGTGTTATATTACATACATTTTAAATCGTGACGTCATACGTATTAACCTGAAGGGTCAAAAGGTTTTCGTTTCCCGGTTTTGAAGTAACTTACGAATTGGGTGTTGTTTAGAAAGAATTAACTGTTTTCATTCCTAGTGAAATGTTTTTAGATATCTGCTTTTCAGGGGTACATGGAACTTATAAATTTTGCGCTGGGTGCAGCCCTCTAGTAAATATATAAGTTCTATGATTACGAATGATATAATGCTATAAAGGCCTATGATGGGGAATGAGATAACGGTTAATTCTTAATTAAAATCTATCACATCACAAAGTGGTAAATATCTTGATGGCTTTTTATGTCAATAATTTAAAATTTAAAGTTTAGACACAACACTGAATTTTTTTGTTAAAGCACATACTTAAAATGTCCAGAACAAAAAAAAAATGCTCTCAAAAAGGTTAAAATCCATTCGCGATATGACTGTCGTCTTTAGTCGGTAGGGCGAATGCCAAATAGTCTTTCGTAAAATGCAGTCAGGCTTTGCGATGACAATAATATTTTGGGTCTTTAAAGTAATATGTTACGTATAGCTATCAATTAAATTTATTTAACATGTTTACTTTCGTAAAAGTCTTAACTTTACTTAACAAATTTCCAGAGGTTTTCAAAGGACCACTTGGAAACCCAAGTTTAAAGCACTGCGGACTCTTTCTTGTTAATTTTTGTTTAAGAATTGATATGACACATTTAGTATTGTTTTGTATCTGAAGACGCGTTGTACCAAATAGCATGTAAAACGATGTTGCTTTCATTAACATACGACGCAATAATTTATTCTAAAAGTTTTTTTTTTGTTCCAGATATATATTTTGAAAAAAAAATTATACCGCTTTATCCAAAACCCAAAACACACCCATTGAGCGCAATTTTCTAAATATAAGTATATTTTCGAGTATATAAACGTATAATGCGCGTTTTTCTTCAGTAATATATGCAAATTGTACGAGCCATGCTGCCAGAAATATCATGAAAGTACTCTGTGTAAAGTATACACTAAAACATCTGATGTATACACCACATGATTTCCTTGTAAGGAATATTAAGTTATACGCATTTTGCATTTAATTTAAACGGACTGGATTGAATTAAATCTACTTCATCGATAGCGCATAAACCACAATAGAATAAATGCACTCTGAAATTCACTATATTTTTTTACCATAGCGACACTCTGACGCTGGGGTCACTTAACAGCGTTACATCTCATTCATTTGATAACTCAGAATACACAAAAATTATGTACATCATCTGGAGAATTACCTAATTATTGCCACATGTTCTATTCAAATACTATAATAAATCTAAAACAATGTATAAAAGAAATTAAACAAACAAAGAAAAACAGTTTTTCACAGACGATTCGGTATTTGTCATTCAATTAATTCAGTTCTCACTTCTCCACAAGGCAAAAAAATCATAAAATCTCAAAATATCTATATTAAAAACTACGAAGTAAATCTTAAACCTCGAATAAATTTCAGAATTGCTTCAGCATGATATAAGTCGCAATAGTAAAAGAAGGCGATATCTTTGTTGTTGCGAAGCTTAGCTTCTCTAGATTGGCAACAAATCCACTATTCTGCTAAGTTTCAAATGTAAACAATTATGGCTGATATGTCAATAATAATTAGGCTTAGCTGCACTTAAACGTCATTTAAATTGTTGAGAATTTTACAGATATTGCATATAGATTTACTAAAGGCATAGAAGCTTAACCGGAAGATAAGGATTCAACGCAATTCAATCATTTTAAAGTAAAAAATGCACAATTTACGAACATGTAAGAATAAAGAAGCTTAGCTCACTGAGCCGAGTAACAGTAATGTGTATAAACGTTTGGTGCGGCCGATTGCAAATAAAAAGGGAGGTGCACATCTGCATGTTATAGTAATCCTATATACAAAATTTCAAAGTTCTGAGGTTACATGTTTTTGAGTTATGCGAGATAAATTCATACGTACGTAAGCACAGACATCACGAAAAATCTCTTCAGAATAAATTTAAAATCAGTTTTATAATTTTTTTGGGAGAAAAAAAGAGTCCTTTATTTTAGACTTAAGTTCAGATATCACGCAAAAACATCGTTAAATTGCATTTGATAGCGGTCAAAATAAATATTTTATTTGAAATAACCTGAAATTTTTCGCGATTACAATACTTTCTTTTTTCTTCGTACAAGGAAGAAACAAAAGGTGCTGCTGAGATTAACAAAAGAAACGTATCTTGGCGGCCATGCAGATGCCATTTCAAGATTCAATTTTCTGGCACTGTTTTTATATTTTTGTCACGTATTTAGAATTTGTTTTCTACATATAAGCATAGGGACCTAGAAATTATATAATAAATTAGATTTAGTAATTATTAATGACATACATATATATTATTTACAAATATCTAAACAGGAATATTTGCGCCGTTTGAAATATTTTTTGTAGCTGACAGTAACCAACGGTTTCGAAACAAAAGCTCGGAAAAAAATTTTGTGAAAGCGGTATGCACATATACGCTGAATATGCGCGGGTGCATGTGTACATATATATGTTATGTTGCTAATTGTTCGAATTCTTGTTTGAGAAACTAATTAACGATAAGTTACTACTATTTAGGAAAAATTAGAATACTTCTATTTAATTCCATGAATTAGTGATTTAATGTATTAATATTTTTATATTTCGGAAAAAAGCACATCCTTCAATAATATTTTTACTTTATTTTATTTTACCAAGAAAGCTTCGTTTTCTTGTGAAAGAATTTAGGAGAGGGAAGAATTTCGCTGTGTCATCTTTCAGGGTCTGTCGCCCTTCCGTAGAACATTCCAGAAAGTCCCGGAAATAAGAGGAAACGATCCTGAAAATAAGAGGTAATACACAACGCAATCCTTCTTTAATTTACGATCACAAAGAAATGCTTACTTGCTAGTTAAGTAACTTTGAACTTAGTAATTTTTAATTGTTACGGTCTCACCAAATGATATCGTAGGATAGAAACAATCCCAACGAAACATATATGGTGTGTATACATGCGTGTAACTTCGGATCTGTTTTTGTGGGAACTACATCGTTAAGTACTAGTTTGAATCCTAGAGAAGGCCCTTGGAGAGACCCTTGGATCCATACCTTGAGGCTTTCTCCTTCAAAAGGTAGGAGGAGCTTGATAGAAAAACTATGATTTGTATGGTGTCCAAGGTCTATGCCTAAGACAGATGCAATCTTACACTCCCTGCCTCGACAAAATTTATGGGCTTGTTCTAAAATTGCTGTCAGATGATACCAGCAATATGTCTTTATACACAGGAAGGAAATTAATTTTGAAAGAAGCAGAAAGAAAGCTTCTACAGTATTATCAATGTACAAAATTAAAATATAAAATATTCCTCATAAAATAACTTTCTGTGTTTTAAACAATTTCTGGCAAACACTTTTTGTTCCCATACTACTTTACTCAGTTTATAGTCAAACCGGCTTTCAAAGTTAGATCCAGACATTTTAAAACAATTCTTAACAGATGCCGCTTTCCGCATGGGAAATATGAAAGATTATCCATGATATGAATATAACATAGGGGGTAAAATTAATTTATAGATTTCCACTCCAAGATGCCTCAAGGTGTTTGAAGTGTTGAACAAAGCATCAAATCAGACTAGGAACAGATATATCCAAACAAATGCTGATTCCAAGAACTGGCATTTAAAGCCCGTTTAATAAAATTCGCCGTGACATTTATTCTCTAAAGGAATTTTATCTGCGTCAGTCTTCATCTGAATATTTAATAGATTAGCAGGCTTCATTTGAATATTGCATTTCCATTATAGGATAGTGATATATTATCTTGTCAGGCCAACAGAATTTCGTGGCTTTTATTTTATCAATCTGACATATAGAATTCATTGATATCGATACTGGATGATGAAATTAATGCAGGAATAAAATATGTTCAGAGAGGAAGAAATATATTATAATCAGACTGCAAAATTCTTAAATATTTCTAGTATGAACATTTATAAAATCAAATCTAGACATATGAAACATGCTTTAGCAATACGAAATTTTGCAATTTATCATATTAAAGATATAGTTGTCAAACTGATAAAAATGGAGAATTAATAACCCGCCATAAATCAGCATTCAAATTAAGATTGAAGTCCTTGCTTTCGCTTTCAGTGTCTTCAACTCATGTCAGGTAGGATCTGATCATTGTTACAAAGGGAAAAAATAACCGTTAAGCGTTACATTGGTTGACACAAAAGTTTTTGCAAAAAAAAATCTAATTAACGCAATGAATAGTTTGTGTTAAACTAATCACTACGAACAGTGATTGATTTATAAAGGATTTGAAAGGTGTATCTTCACATACGTACACACTGTAGTGCATTAGTACTCGAATAATAACAAATGAATTACTATAATTTACGGGACATTAAAATCGTTAATCTTAGTAAAAATTATAAATACAATTATTTCACAATATAAGGCGCCCTTCTAAAGTTAAAAAACGCGCTTCTAAAGGTAAGGAATATTGAAAAAAAATTGATTTTAATCGTTTATGTTAAATTTATTGATTGAATAAAAGCCGGAATTCTCAAAGTATAAATCACCGTCTCCATGCGTTCGTTTAGCTAAATTTCAGGATCGCAAAAAATTTCGGGAAGTTTAAAAATTTCTAGCTACGCAAAAAGTGAAATTAATTCAAAACTGGTTTGGCTGTAGATTGGTCCCTAGGAGTGAACGGAGCATGTTCTGTTTGTCTACAGCGTTTCTTTTGAATTATCTGATCCACTACATATCTATTTTAAAGTTAAAAATCTTCTCTCAAGTCTTCAGATCGTATTTTTCTTCTTTACTATGCTATCGCACTTTGCTTTTTACTACGATAAATGTTTTTTCTTCAAAATTTTCTTAACATATCTTCTACCTGCCCCTAACTGACTAACTAATAACTGATTGGTTAATAATGTTGGATAGAAAAAAATTCTCATCCCATCACTTCAAAAGGCACACTCTTGTTTTAGGGCATTATAAGAATTCTGTTGTCATTCCTTTCTTTCCATCGATTAGCTATAAAACTGTACGTATTTTACAGAAATTTAACTTTCGGGTCGTTCTTTCTCCTATCAATAAAATTTTCGGTTGTATACTTAAATACCTCGTTCCGGATGTGAATTTCTGTGGTATTTACAGGATTCCTTGCCAATATCGTTTAAATTTACATTAGTCAAGCTAAGAAAGCCTTAAAAAGCTAATGTTAAAGAACATGAGATATATGTTAGGAAAAAGGAAACACAGAAATCCTCTGTTGCCCAGCACTGTTGGTTCGAAAATAACACTTTCCATTTTTCAGTATCTAAAATTATTCAGAAAGCATCTTCCATTAATGAATTAGATTTTCTAGAGGTATTTCGAGTTCAAAAAGTCTTTCTGTTCTATTTAAGGACCCTAATTCCAGTCCATCTTTACTTTCAGCTTTTAGGGAATTTATGTTTCAGTTTTCTTGTTTTGTCAATAGATGATGCCTGTTCAGCCATTCTTTTCATATCGTATCTTGCTCACTTAGGCAGCTGATAAAGATGGTTCTGTAGTTAAATCATTGAAACTAGTCCTGCCAAATTTTAAAATGTTACGCTGATTCTCGTTGTTTGGCATCTCTAATAATCACCATTCGGAGTATTATTTTATTCTAAATTAGGATATATATTTGTAGAAAAAATTTTGCTTGGATAACGTTATGCGTTATACTTTGTCAACTTGTCAACGGAAATCAAGTTTAAATATCCTGATGCATAAAATATGACTGGTTGTCTTCTAAATAGATCTAACTAAGCAGACATTTACAAGAGGAGTTGATTTCAATGCAAAGTGAAAGGAAATATTTGCTATTACAATTGAATTTGTACTATTATGATTCAATAAGCATTTTTTTTCGAAATTCTTGAAAAGAATAAATGCAATTATTTATCAGATTACTTGTCCATTTCTGAGATTATCAAGATCCAGATTTCTCATCAATAATCCTAAACTATATCCATCTACGTTCAAAAATAAACGGATGCCAATTTCATATTTCTTTAATTTTTTTAAATTTTGTTTCCAGTAAACACGTAAGTATCATTAAGTACCATTTGTGCCACTGTGGGCATTGTAGGTTATGGCTTTGGACAATTTTATTTTCTTAAATACTTAGACTCCTCTAACTTCATTTTATCTTCTTATATTTTTGTTCATTAAGTACTGCTTTTGATTATTTAGTGAAAGCTTAATTAAACAGCGAACAAAAGCCGATTACGTTATTAAGAAGAAATCTCGCTAAACACTTCCTCGCAGCTCTGAAACCGATAATGGATTTATTACTCTTTTGCAGAATACAGGAAAATTTCAGTTAAGAACCCATAGCTGCTAATCATTATAGAAAGTATATAACTCTAAGCATTTGCACTATAAGTCATAATTAATTTTAAAATTCGTCACAATAGAAAGGGGTACCCATACCATTGTGTATAGATGCTTTTCGACAGAAAACTTCTATTGATGCTGCATGATTAAGTATTAGATATTTACCTGAAATCTGAGATGTTTAAATTCCGTTAGATTACCATGTAATTAAAGTATTAATCTTCGTTCTAGGTAATGAGACAGATGTCACGTGCTTCCTTCAAGAGCTATGTAGCACGTTTCGAAACAGATTAGACACTTCGTTACATGTTGTCTGCGGTGTGTCGAGTAGATTAATTTTCTACGCTTCGTGCAGTTTCTATTCTCAAGCCAAATGGATTGACTTCATCGAATTCCTAGTTATTTTCACCATGTGAAAAATAAGCATGAATAATTTCTCTTAATGATATTGCTTAAATGCTTTCTTTTTCTTAAATACACATTTCTTTTCCCAAAGAAACTGATTTCTGGTTAGCTATGTTTGATAGCTCTCAGTAAGCTTACGTTTTAGTAGCCGAATACATTTAATAATGTAATTTTTGAAAATTTAACAAATTCTGCATTAAGTCGTTTACGTAAATTTATGCAAAGATTAAAGTGATGAATTTGTCAAAAATTTATTAGTTTGCCTTATTTTAGAAGTAATACAGCGTTTGCTGTGAATAACTTGTCTAGCTTCGTAAAACTTAAGTAGCATACAGTGACATAATGCATAAATATTCTCATATATAGTCCACCAGACGCCGAATGATTAAAATATTTAAATCTTTGTAGTCTCTCCTATATTTTACTGCTAGTAAAGTGGTTAATAGTATAATGGTTTTTCTCCAAGTGTAAAGAAATACGAGCTATATTCTGTTAGATATGATGCATACTGAAGACATCCGTTCTGAAGAAGATAACGCTTAGGTACTTTACCATATTTAATTAATATTTACAAATGCTATTCTCCACCCAGATTTATAGGATGTACCAAATAATGAAGAAATAAAAATGCACAAACACAATAAAGGGTCAAAATTGAATATTAAACAAACTATTCAATAAAAATTACAAATTTGCATAGACGTACATAACCACGCAAATAAATATACAAATTCAGTGTAATAGGAAGAGAAATATGATAATGTAAAAATTAAAAGTATTCAAAAAACCCTTGAGATTGGCCTTGATTTCGAATAAAACATTTGCATTTATTCAAAATCTACGATAATTTAAGGTTGTTCTTTGACTACTTTTAAACAAAAGTAAACATTCAACAATATGAAAATACTGTTACGGATTTCGTATTTATTTAGCTATTTATTTAGAATTGTAATTAAAATTGTTTTATTTTCCGGTGCAACGTAAAAGATTTTTGAAGAGAAAGCTACGTCAGAAAAGTAAAAATAAAAGAGCGCGTGCATATTTAATATTTAATAAATAAATATCTCGTAACTGCTGTTGCCATCCAGAAAAGTCGAGAAAAATAGGTTACCAGAATAGTGAATAATTAAAAAGCTTATAAAAGCCGAATTAAAGCATCTCAATTCACTGGTGTTAATATCTCAAAAGTTAAACAGAACTCAATTCAAAACAGAGAAACTAATGCAATCTCACTGCGAATTTGCTACAAACAGTTCACTTTAAACAGCTACCACTGAGCTGAGGTGTTTTAATTTGGCTTTTATAAGCCTTTTAATTATTCACTAGAATATTCTGGTAAAACCTATCTTTCTCGAGTTTTGTGGATGGCAACCGCAATTACCAGATATTTATTTATTAAATGCACGCGCTCTTTTATTTTTACTTTTCCGACGTAGCTTTCTCTTCAATAATCGTCTGCGTTGCACGGGAAATAAAACAATTTTAATTACAATTCTAAATAAGTACCTAAATAAATACGAAATCCGTAACAATACATCAAAAATAAATTAGAAACAAATAGAAATATTTATAAAATATAAGGCCAATAGGTATATAAAAAACAATCAAGAATCGAACTTTTGTGTATAAAAAATGAGACGTATCATTTTCTTTTTCAAATTTTTAGAATTTCGCTATTAAAACAAAATAAAATCTAGGGCTAAATTTTGCTTAATATTAAAAATCTAAGTGGCCCATTTCATTTGCATTTATAAATATAAATTCTTTTTTGTTTTGAAAAATATCTAAATATGCATGAGTATCATAAAAATTTATAGCCAAATGTCATTTATAAATTTCTGAAATAAAAATTTTCTTTTAAAGTAACATTTACATCCTCATATGGCATAAAAAGGATTTGCTTATAAGAGTCAGTGTAGCTAAATGTCAAATAAAAATCTCCGCTTAGTTGATAATTTGATATAGATTATCACTTTCTTTATTTAAACTGCAAACAGAAAAAATAACATAACCATGACTTGGAAGAATAAATCTATAAAACGCGTATTATGTCTACCCCGCGCTTAAAAATGCCTCATATTTATTCTAGCTCCCAAGAAATACATATGTTATAAACTGAAGATGCGAAGCATTGTAACATCTTATCGTAAAAGATCTTTACTGACAAGTAACTTGTTGAAATATGTATCTAAAATTTCCAACTGTTTTGAAAGTTTTTAAAGTACTGTATTTGATTTGACTTAAAAGACCTATTTTGCGGCAATGGCACATAATGTACTGCAAAAGAGAAAACTCCTTTACTTTAAAAATATTGCTTAAAATTTTAAAAATATTGCTTAAAATACACACACACGCGTATATAACAAAACAAATCTTCGCAACCGGTGTGCCGCGGCACACTGGTGTGCCATGAGTAGGATATAGGTGTGCCGCAATCAAATACATGTATTTGACATTTTGCAATTTTTTATGATGTATTTAATACAGAATGACAATTTTTTTTCCTTAATAATGTCTATTTTAAATGTTTTTATATATTTCACTGTTGTGTGATTGTGTGTGTGATTGTAAGTGTGTCAGCATTTGAATTTTTTCGGTACTTCCTTGAGAACTCGGAACTCAAAAATATATCACTTTTTTAAACATAAATTTAAACGAAATATATTGGTTTCAGGCCATTTTAATTAAAAATAATAGCTCTAAAACTGTTTTTTTAAAAATTTGAAATAAACCAATCAAATTGAAGAATTTTTGTTTTTTAATTTTTTAAAAAAAATTTCGATTATTAGGATAATTATTATGATTGCATATAAATAAATATGTTATGGTTTTATAATTGTATATTTTTCAAATTAAAGACAAAAATGTATTGTAAATTTTGTGTATAAATCAATACATATATACATTAGCTGTTGGTGTGCCACGAAATTCCAGAAAGATTTTTTTGTGCGTCGCAGGTGAGAAAAGGTTGCGGAGCACTGACCTAGATGAGTGTACAGACGAGTTAGTTCAGCGATAATAAATCCTGACGTGTGATAATAATATATCAATTACTCTTCCTTGTTTTGTTTTCAACCGCTTTTATCGCATGCAAATAAATTTTATGTTAATAGTAGCTCGAGTATTTTACGCCATTACTGTGTTTTTTCTTATATTATTTATATTTATCATTATTACACTAAGCCACGAGTTCTGCATAAGTTATGGTTCACAGAACGGCATCACTTCGTCCGGGAATATTATCAAATATATAAACAAATATATAAAAACTGCTCATGTAACCCAACATGGTTCACTGTATTTGGTTATATCTATCTGTACGTTGTTACTTAATACAATGTATATTCTGTGTCAGCATAATATGTAGCACAGAATATACATTGTATTAAGTTTAGCATTGTGTTTTATAGATGTGCCTTAAGTATCAATGTAGCGCGTATTTTAAAATGTAGCGTGTATTGAGTGTAACAACGAGTATGTGTAGCAATATGTTAAATGCAATGTAACCGAAAGAATATTTAATTACAAAATTATTTCTGATATGTTTTTAGAGAAGAGAAAAATTTATACGACAGTGAACTTTCAGAATCTATTATTCAATGTAGCGATGAATACTATATATGTGTTAGAGCGTAAAGTTTTTGTGTTATAGAAAGTATAATGCATCAAGCGCAGAATAATTTAATATTTTGCCCTTGTATGGCCATGTAAATTGTCTCGAATTCGGGGTGTTGCTCCAGATAGTTGCCGGATAAGGACGATACCCGATTAGTCTATGTAAGCCATCCGGGTGTCCGGACCTGCTTTCACATGTCACCTGTACATGGTTACATGTTAAACCAAACATGGTTAATAGGATAGCATCATTTTGACCGGGAGAATAATCTATCTATATATATATATAAAGAAGAAAGTTTGTTTTTGTCCTCTAATAACACTGTCACTGCTATAGCTATCGTCAACAAACTTTCTACAATTCTTTTCTGGGTCCTAGAAAAGGTCGACGTCTACTTTTTTTTCCATAAAAGAAGTAGCTAAAATAAGAGATATTAATTAAAATATCTGAAAAACGATCATTTTCGCCCTCATTTTTCCAAGTGGCAACAGTCTCGTAAGCTGGAGATGAAAATCTGCTTTATTTCGAAAGTTGTTGCCGCTGATCGTTTTGAAATCGTAGTGTTTGTTAACAAGAAATTTCTAAGTTTTATGATGAAACAAAAATAGCATTGCCGAACGTTAAACTCATTATTCTCGATTTCTAAAATTCGTGAGAAGCCCTTTCGACTATTCCCCTCTTCGTACGACTTTAATCAGCCGAAACATTACGAAATATTAATTAAAAACTCTGAAAGCGCTAATTTTCACATTCATTTTTCCGAGTGGCAACAGTCTTGCACGTTGGAGATAAAAATAGTTTATTTCGAAAATTTCTACTACTGCTCGCTTTTAAATCGTAGATTTTGTTAATAAAAAATTTGTAAGTTTTACAAAATCTCCATATATAGCGAAGAAATGTCTGTTTCTGTGTTTCTTTGTTCGCGATATTGATTTCTGATCAAGTATGATAATTTTTTTGCCACATTTAATTGAATATAGGTGAAATATAGGATAGAACTTGAGCTTTTACGACCATTTGGCTTTAGAAAACGAAAATCATTAAACGCTGCGTTGCATTGTTGCTGTTATAATGAGAGAGAATTAGCTTATTTTCCTATCGAAATTTTTATGTGGGTCCCATATCGCATCAGACTGGAAAATGTATGACTATGAATCGTATTTTTTTGCCGCCCAACCGGTATAGTGGTTAGCGTCGCTGACTGCGGTGCCGAAGGGCTCGGATTCGAATCCCGGAGAAGGCATAGATGTTTGTACATGTATATTGTCGGTGCGGCATGGCGGCACTCTAAATATGCGGCGAGCCGAAAGTCTGTCATGTGGTTTGGTAGAAGGGGAGAGGGGTGGGAGACCCTCGGACCCGTCCCCCCGGGGTGCTCTCCATCAAAATTGGGGGGCGATACTGAGCCAAATCTCACTGTCACCTGTTAGGTGCTCAAGGAGGTGCCAACGACAGGCGTAATCTTGCGCTCCTTGGCACGAGAATTCTCGTGGGCTTGGGCTGACTTTGTCAGACTAGTGAGCATGAGTAACAGCAATAAGTGGTATAAGTGCTAATGAACAGTTCAGAAATTCACATACAAAAAGGCACATATTAAGCAAGTTTCTAACGTTCGCAAAATAAATTAAAAAGTTGTACTTAGTTATAGTAATAATCAACTTTCCCTGATCATATTAAAATAGTACCATTATTGCTAATTAGATAAAGGTAAATAAAAGTACAATTGTTACAATAACGATGAAATACATTTGCAATCAGAATTCAAATAAGAATTGTTTTTGTAACTTTATATATACATATATATAAATATGATTTAGAATATATTTTTTTTAATTGGCAGAACGTTTTCTGCTTAGAAATAGCGATCGAAGCCAGAGACCCTTGAAATCAATAAATTTTGTATAAAATCTATAATAGTATATTTACTTTTACCTACTTTTATGTTCTACATATTGTTGGTAGTATCATTCCTCTTAATTTGAATCTCAGGCAGATCAGATCCACGAACTTCATTTTAGCCAAGAGACAACTGAGAACGCTTGTTATTTGCCTAGCAATGAGCATCTTACAGATGGTGACATATGTTTGCCCAACTCCGTCCTAATTTTAATACAGAACTTCCTGTGGGCGAATCCGAGGACCTCCTATCCTTCTTGATAACCCATCAACTTTTCAAGAAAGCTTTCGATTATAAAATATTTTAAGTGCCTCCATGCTACAGAGGTACCAAATGCTTAGAATAAGTCATGCCTTTGAGCTCAAGTCTACGGTATCAAACTTCCCTATCACCGTGACAATAGGTGACAATGATATTTGCTTATTCCTTATAGAAACCAAATATGGTTGTGGAACCCATTAATATTTCATTTCCTTTAAATTCCAGATAATTCGGGGAAAACATAATGATGATTATGAGCAATTAATTTTTGTCATAATGTGTAACTTCTCATTTTGTAAGCTTAAGGTAGCATTAAGATAGATTATCTCTATATTATGGTTAAACTGAGAAATTTGCTTCTGCGTTTAAGGTAGCATAATAGTGCGATCTTTAAGAATGGGTATCAAACTATATATATGCATTTGCATACATTCCTGTCTATAAAGGTATGGCATTTTTGTATCTTATTTTAAAATTCGTATAAATAATTATATAACTGAGAAATTGATATAAAATTTCCTACGAATTAAAAGTATTAAACAATATATCATTAAGTTTAAAGCCGAATTTTCATGCCTTTAAAATGAAAAATTATATATAAAATAGAATCTGATGTATCGCATTTTATGCCGACTTGAGCGGTATAGTGGTTAGTGCTCTTGGATGCCACACTATTTAGCCAAGTTTCGAATCCTGGAGAAAGCTTCTATGTTGGTAAATGTGTATTTCCAGTGCGTCCTGGAGACTGTTAAAATAATAGTGAGCCGAATGTCTTTCGAGAAATTTGGTGGTAGAGGAAAAGGGTAGGAGATCACTAAATTCCTCACTCCTTGAAAATTCTAATGAAAAATTCCTCGTTCTCGTGGGTGTAAAATCGATTGTACCAGTGGTAGTCGTGGAAATAAAATCGGCGATGAGATAGCTCACTAATCCTATGGGTAATGACCATTTTCGACGAATACGTTAAAGTGCAATTGCGATTTAACATGTTCGTAGAACAACGTTTGAAAAAACAGCAATTTATTGAATTTTATAGTCCAATAAGCTCGGGGATGAACGGAGATTAGATTTTGACGATGTTATCGAAACATTTCTCCGTTTAGTAGATCATTCAAAGTTGTTACAAATTTACAGTTCTAACGGCAAACAAGAAACAGAGATTTTTCATTTTTGAGAATCTTTCCACCAGAATTAAGCTTGTTCAGTCACTGCAGCGTTTACACAATACGTTCATTCTAAAATGTATAATTCTAACGAGAATTTACAAATAAGATCGGTAATGTTGACCACTTTGTTCACGTTTTGGATGTTTCAAGGAAAGAATCTTTGGTATATACGTATTATCCTGTCGAACGTGAGCGTTAGCTGTTACTGAAGCAAAACATTTCACGGAGATTTCACCAACATTGCGGCAATCGTTTCTGTGGAATTCTTTCTGACGGAACTAGCACCTGCTTATTAAAGAATTAGTATTCGACCAGCATCTTTTACCCCTCTTTCTCACTTTCTACTCGGAATTCGTTCCGCCTTCCGATTTGTTTAGAACTGGATCTGTTTAGAACTTTCTGAGTACAAACTTCAAGCAGGTAATTTTTCCGCGTTATTACAGTTTTTCGGTCAAATTATTATTTTACTGTCAGCTGGCCATGCTATGAACACTACCGAAAAATGTTATTTATGGTAGGAATCCATAATATTGAAAAATATCTAGTGCTTGCTTTTCTGTAAAACACAGGTCTCAAGTATTAATAATTTTTCACAAAACTTCAAGAAAACATATCGTAGCAACAATTAATTAACATCCTTATTTATA
Organism: Stegodyphus mimosarum; assembly: GCA_000611955.2. Classification (NCBI taxonomy): domain Eukaryota; kingdom Metazoa; phylum Arthropoda; class Arachnida; order Araneae; family Eresidae; genus Stegodyphus; species Stegodyphus mimosarum. The sequence continues at coordinate 374,267 of KK113635.1, read as the reverse complement.
AAAACAAAACTTGTGTTATGGAAAACCAGTCGGGATTGCATCGTACCTAATCCGCTAATCGGGACAAAGGTGAAGACATTATAAGTGAGTTGGCACATCACACTCACCCGTATTGACGTTAAATCGTGTTGCTTGGGGACAGATTCACGGGCGGCTTTATAATAAGTAAGTACCGAATCTGCATTCAATGCACTCTTATTTTCCTACATTCTTGGAGATTTTCTGAAATTTCAGATATAAAATGATAGTTCATTATTTAACTGTCTTGAGAAACATTTAAAAGTTTTAAAAAATTGGGATTTCTGTAAGGGAGGTATGGAGCTTATTGTTGAAGTTCAGAAAAGTATTCTGTAGTTTTCCCTGTGCGATTTTAATCCTACTATTTCCTGCTCGCGATTTCTTATTTGCTACTTACTTTTCCTAGTGCTTTTTACCCTTGGGTTTTCTTTGTTACTATAAGGATTTTAAACAAAAGAATGTGGAATTTATTTCTGTCTTTCCGGAGCTTTTTGCCGATATATTCGAAGAATTGAAATCTGTTGTTCTTTCTTTGTACTGACTTTCATGTTACCGTAGCTTACATTTGAATTGTATTGCATTTGACATCGATTATTCAATAGACAATGTAATCAGAATTCAACATCCTGCTGTAGGAAAATGCATTCCTAAAACTATTAAAAAAACATCAAGTGTTATTTATGATTTATATTTTTATATAGCAAATAAAACTTTTCATAATCTAAGCGCATCTTTCTGCGTGCTTGTTTAAGCCATTATCTTCTCCGGAACGGTGGGAAGCTGAATTTCGAGAGAGGTATTTCGGAAATCCAAATATTTGTGGCAAGTTATTTTGAACACTCTCATCTTCGTCCGACTTTAATTAGTGGAGATATTAATTAAAACTCTCAAAACGCTAATTTTCGCCATCGTTTTTCCAAATGGCATCAGTATCACTAGCCGGAAATAAGAGTTTTCTTTATTCCCAGAAGTGTTGCCACTGCTTGCTTTCAATTCGTAGAGTTTTGTTAATGAAAAATTTCTAAAATTTACAAAATATGAAATAAAAATAAAATTTCCGAATATTAAAACATATTATTATTACACTAGATAACACCCGCCCGCCTTGCTGGGCACACTATCTATTTGAATGTGAATCTAGACTTCTTATATGGAAGAAATGTCTAATTTTGAAATGATAATGAATGTGAATTTTTTTAATTTAAAGTCAGGAAATATAATGCCAGTCAGTGAATCAAAGTCAAAACTCTCTCTCTCTCTCTCACACACACACACACAAAAAATTTTTGACTTAGTGCCGCCTGTGATGGTATAACAAAAATCCATTCTGGACAGGATTTACTTAAAATCCGCTCTTAGTGCGCGTCTACATCGTGGAATGAGTAACTATGCAAAATTTCAAGTCAATCAGGTGTATAGTTTCGGAGATATCGTGATGAGTGAGTGGTATTTCGCTTATGTATATATATAGATAGATAAGGTCATATTCGGGCGTTCGAGAAAGCACGCGATTGCATCTGACATCACTGTATGTCGAAAATTGTTCGTTAATGTCAGCATTCTAAATAAATAGCTGGTGTTGGCAATGTTTTTGTTTCAGGTAAGTATAACTGATACGATATATTATTGCCATGTTAACATTTTTATTAATATAAAAAAATGTTAATATTTTTATTAATATCAAAAAATGTTATTATATTACATTAAATTTAAATCATGATATCACACGTATTAACCTGAAGTGTCAAAATGTTTTGTTTCCTGGTTTGTCAATTAAAAACTTTATTCACGAATTTGTTGTTGCTCTGAAAGAATCAACTAATTTCTTTCATATTGAAATGTTTTCATACATTTGCTTTTCATGAGTGCATAGAACGTACAAATTTTTCATTGGCTGCCGCCGCTCATCTGGCGGACTTGCCCGTTAGTATTTAAGGAAATCCGATTCTTGTAAGATTGTAGACTTGTTAAGACTTAAGAAATTTAATAACCGCACATTAATTATTTAAAAAAAATTTAATCTTTAGTTTTAACTCTACATTTTGTAACAATTCTAATTAATCCAAATTATAATTAGCTCAAAAGCGTCTTTAAACCAAACAAGATGTTAGTCACAAACCGGGATTTTGCATTGAATTCATTTAAAACGCTGTATTACTTTTCTAATTGTTGCATCCAATGTTACTACCCTATATTAAAGACATTAATTAATGAAGTATATGCATGAATGTATTTATGTTTCTCATAGTTTGCAACAACGACGGTACTTAGAGCCATCAAATTTTGAATGACGTAGTCCTCCACCCTAACATGTGCCCCTAGAAACACGCACTTTGAATTTCGAGTTTGTTTTATTATCTATTTCATATTTTGTAAAATCTTAAGAAATTTTTTATTAATGGACTCAACGATTTAAAAGCTAGCAATGGCAACACTTTACTGAATAAGACATTTTTATCTCCAGCGTGAGAGTGTCTATCGGAAATTCTAAAGATATGTTGTCTTTAACTATTATGGAATTTCGCTGTCGCATTGAATTTATGCTGGCGAAATGGGAAGAACGTAATATTTAATAAGCAAAATTAAGAAACAAAACGTTAGTTAGAAAAAGGCAGAAAACGAGTTTTGCAAACCACCTTACTAAGGAAACTGGACATTGGTATGATGAATTGAGAAAAGACTGAAAAGAATAAAAAAATGCATAGCTACACTTAACACTTCATTGATAACATATGCTGCTATGCAGCTTTTAAACGTTTTGTGATTTTGTTGTTGGACTGTATGTTGTGTTAAGTTCGAAGAAAATGATGCTTAACAATAAAGCTGATAAGAAAAAAAAATAGAAAGGGTGGTTAGCTGGAATGAGTACAGCATTAGACTGGTAGACTGCGAGCTCAGCAAGAGGGTAGAAAACTATAACAAATACTTTTAGGCGAACCATTAAATTTTGAAACATTTCGCTTATTTTTTTTATTTAGTTATGAATATGTGGTTAATAGCTTTTAGAAAAATGATGTTCAGTAAGAATACAAAGAATTTTCCTTGGATAAAATTTTAATTAATCGTTCATCTTAGAAAAGGCTACCACTTTTAATTTCATTCATTGCACCATAACTATAATAAAAGAACTTCGTATACAAAGAGTGTAATAAATCAACTGAAAAACGATGGCATTAAGACTCGTATTTCTCTTCGTTGCAAAACAAATATGGTCAAAACCCGTCCTACTGGTCAAAAGCAACCTCTGATTGCTCAATCAGACGCGTTATAAAATATTCTGCAAGGACATTTACTTACTTTTCATACCCGAATTTTTACGTAAACTACCGAAATGACCAGCAGAAGCGCGAATGTACTGTTACAATGTAAATTTCCATGTATACGCATGGTTATACTAGAGATCAACTTAAGTCGAGAACACTAAATATGCTAGAAAGCATGGGCATCCGATCAAGCTATTTTCCGAAGAAGTTCTAAGCATTTTTATCAGCTTTGATTTAAAAAGTACGCAATGAGACATGAATATTGCTGATACGGATCAGAGAAGGGAGTTTAGGTCTTAAGTCGAGAACACTAAATATGCTAGAAAGCATGGGCATCCGATCAAGCTATTTTCCGAAGAAGTTCTAAGCATTTTTATCAGCTTTGATTTAAAAAGTACGCAATGAGACATGAATATTGCTGATACGGATCAGAAAAGGGAGTTAAGGGAAAGAATATTTTATTCGAAAATGAAACTGCATACATGTCAGTCTGATGAATGTCTAGTCATAATCAGTGAGAAATAGATTACGTTTTTTGTGTGTTTGATTTTTTTTTAATTGGAACAAATCACAAACTGGGCTAAAAAAGTAATTAATTATTTAAAGAAAAGAAATACCAAGAAACACACAGGAAATTCTGCAATTTCATATAATATATTCAATATTTCAATAATATTTTGATATCTGCAATATGAAATCAACGATTAAAACACGCGTACCTAACACGTAAAAGAAGAAAATTTTAACAACAAAATATAATTAAATAGCGAGAACACCCAAAACGTATGTAAATAATGGAAACTAGACGCATCAAATGTAACAACTTATATTATATTCCCAAAATTCATCGTCTCGTTCCATACGTGTGGGTATATAGATAGATTTTACTGCTTTTTAAAAACTCAATACGCCCTCATCATATATATAACGCTCCTTCAGGAAGAGCAAAATCCCAAAAGAAAGGAGTATTATAAAACGAATCATTTCATTCTAAAACTTAGAAGTCAAATCAAAAGCCGTGACATATCAGCATCCCGGCTTGGAATGTAAGACTTCCTCCAGGAAGACATTATTAGAAGCACAGTTTTCGGGCGAGAAAACAATTTCTGTTCAGAGATGTGAAGTCTGCGCAACGAGTATGAAAAGAAAAAATAATGGAAGAAAACCATTCTTTTGTTTATGGATGAGCGGGTATAGAGGCTAGGAAAGAAAGTAATATACGGGCTTCGACAGATAAGAAATCGTGGTGATTGATGGCGTATTCTTTCCAACCGTCCAGAAATTGTCTTTCGGGTGATGTGAATCGGATGGGGCTGAATATTTAGGTTATAGTTATCCTCCTAGGGCATGAAAGCCTTCGATACGACTGGTTGCGTATGTGATAGGGTGTAGAAAATTCTGAAACTTCAGTTTTAAAGTCACAAATTTATCTTGATGGTATCATCTGTTTAACCCTTTGTGAAACCTTTAGCAAGATATCCGGAACTAACATTTGTTGCAACAAACGAAGGGTTTCCCAAACAAATATGTTTTTATAAAGTTTTAAGGACAAGCATTGTAAGAAAGGGATAGTCGAACGTAAACATCTTAACATTCGTGTAAGAATTAAAGAAACGTTTAGGTGACATTTATAAAATAAATATTTCTGTATAATTTTATTTAAATTAAAAGCAATAAATTTATTGTATAACTTTTTGAAATATACAATATATAGATTGTGTTTAATAACTTAACTTATAAGTAGTTGTGTCTCAATTTATGCAATGTTTCAGCTATGTTTCGTTTTCAAAATAATGAGTACCTTTATGTATTCAAAGTGTCTCAATTGCGTAATTAACAGACATACTTTGTGATCATGATTTTATTTCTACGACTGCATTTGTACGAAATTCATATTTTAATATTTTATATATTATATAATTATAATATTTTATATAGTTTTGATAATTAACATCTGCTTTTAGCTTGAAAAAGTTTTAGAATGAAGCAAACAAACGTATAAAAAACCCAACTTTTGGCAAAAACATTTTGTGAATAATATATCTCGGTATAAATTTAATATAAAATTTCCTCATATATTAATAATCTTTAATTAATAATAAATTTTAGGTTCCAGATTTATTTCTTTCAAGGATTATTTAAAATTTATTATGTTTTATCCAATTGTTTCAATATTTTGAGATTAATGTTGAGCTTTGTTTCAACCGAAAGCCTTTTTCACCGATGTTCAGGGTATAGCAATACACATCTGTGCTTATGACAGAAGTAAAATCATTGAAAATGGATTTTTCAAGAATTATGAACATAATTAATAATTATTACAATTAGATTTATTACTGCATTTCATTGCAGAAAATGATGAAAATTGATAACCGCATAAGATAAACTTTCTAAATAACTTAAAACGTAGTGAAAAGGAATACAGATTAGCATATTTAATGCAGACAGTGATAGAAAATAAGCAAATTAAGGACGGTGTATAAGACTTATTGGCAAGGCTAATTTCTAATTGACTGGTTATGACAATTGTAGAAACTCAGAATTCCCATTAACCCTCGCAACTTCACAATTTTCCCTATAGGGTGCAATAATTGGGAAGAACAGTTGGGCTAATATTTGCAGAAGATTCATCACAACAGAGCTTATTAGCATTTTTGGAACAGCATAACATTAGCAACAGAGCTCATTCTCAACAATATGAATCTCAGGTATTGCTCTTTAGAAAGACTCCATGCTAGAAAACCAAAGATCTTTTTTTTTTTAATTTTTTTTTTTATTTATTTTTTTTTTAGCTACAGACAAAATTTTGTAAAACAAATAATGTCCTTGCAGAAAGATTTAGATAAAATTTTAAGAATGATGCACATTGTCTTATAAGATATTTTCTCCTTCTTTTCTGCATGCCTTCGTGGTGTAATGGTAGCACACTCGGCGCGTATTCGATAGGTCCAGTTTCGAGTCTCGGGAAGGGCATCGCTCGTTTTTACATACCCTGCTTCCTGATACCATAATGATTTAGCAGTGGTACCCGAACTAAAGAGGGTGATGGATGATGATTCTTCACCACCAGGATTTGGCGATTGGTCGCTGAATTCTCAGTCGCTCTTTAAAGTGGAAATATATAAGACATTTTCTTCCTCTTTCTCCATGCCTACGTATGATTACTTCACGTCGTTTTTATTAATATTTCGCAATGCACTCCTTTAATAAACATAAAAATAACTCTCAGTAGTAATAACAATCTTTTAGTCTAAGTTCACTTGTAGAGATAGAAATTGTTGATCACTACATCTATTCTCGTATTTACAACACAAGATACCCGCTGTATGTTATGTTAGCTTAAGTATAAGAAATTGAACACACTTTTTTAATATTTAATTAATATTATATTCAACAAAGAAAAGTTCCGAGAGCGCAGTTCTTGTTATGTTTAAATATTTCCGTTAAATGAAACAGAATAATACATTACTAAATTATAATCCCTATTACATTTAAAACCTAACTCTACAGCGCATTACATGCTATTTCCTTAAATAACGAGATTTTAATTCCCTGTTTCTTTAATCCAAACTCTGAAAAAAAAAAGCATTTCTTAATTCTGAATGTACATAAGATTATCCTTTGTAATTGTTTTCTCTTTAAAACTCCATAATACAACTTTGTTTCATCTTTTGAATAAAATTTCATCGCTAATTTCATTTATCCCTTTGTTACCTTTTATTTCTGCACCGACAAAATTAAAGACGCAATAAAAAGGATTCATAGAACTCTGACTAATCCCAGGTAATTACGCGAATGTAATTCTCTGAGGCAAAAATACACTACATTCTTAAATTAAAAATGTGTAATAATAAGCTCACTTACACATTTGCTTTTATGAGAAAAGAAATTTTAAAAAATAAATAAAAAAGGAACTTTCCTCATTCAGGCGAAAAGCTAATTAATTTTTATTGTTTATATTTGTATGCTTTTCCATTTCTTACATTCTACTTGACAAGGTTAAAAAAAAGACTGTGAAAAATTAACACCAAACGATTAATTAATGGAAAACTCAACAGCTTTGGGGGAACCGCGTATGTGACACAAGAGCTTGCAATAGTTTTAATTTTTCTAAAAGAACTGCGAAACTGAAAAATAAAAGTAACACATTTTTCTCTCGAAATTTAAAGAGTGTCTAAATAAAGACATCATCCTATAAAATACATTAAAATAAGATAGCTTCATAAAAGTGTTTTCAGGTTGTTAAGAAGTTTGTTTCTTAACTAGTTTATTTCGCGAAAATGATGTTTGGGAAGATGTTTTCACAAGTGCAGTTTTATGTAATGAGATATTTTCTTTAATTTAGAGCTGGTGCTTTTTAATAATTATCTTTCATTTGTTACCAACCTATAACGAAATATTTTCTCTGAGAATCAAATATAAAATTAGTCGAAAATAAAAGCAAAATATCCTTTAACCATTTAATATATAAGAAACACATTTTATGAACGCTGCGTATTGTCTATCATTAAGTATACTTTTCTCAACTAGTAGCCATTATTATAATTAGTAAATGGTTAGTTTCAAAAATACATAATACAGTGTGTTTAGAAGTATCTCAGAATTATCGACCAATAAAGCATTTTAGCAATGCAAATTTAATAAAAAATATATGTTGCAAATATGCTAAAAAATGTTAATGCTATAGATGTTCACCTTTTTGTAACATAAACACTTAGCTCTTTACCGTATTTGTTGCTATGTAAGATATATCATATTAACAAAAGTTTATTTTATTTTATTATTTTAAATTTAAAATCAGTATTAGGACATTTGTAACCTAAATTTTAGAGTAAATGGTACTATTCTTATATAACAGTGGTTAAACTGCATTTAAAGAAGAATGTGGAGAAATCCATGTGATAACAATGTAAATATTAAAGTACGAAGATGAATATGAAAGGCTTTGTTCACCAAGGAGCCCACCAGTGGCCGAGAGATGAGGTCGCTGTGCCGTGCTTGTTCGATTTGGGTTCGAATTTCGGTAATCAGGCTGGTTACATGGGAGTTTTCGTTGTTTTCCCCATGTGTAAATTGTATACGCGCCTTTTACCCTCAGGAAGTCCCCCACAAAGGAATCTTTTGTCTCGGACACATAGCCTTTACGTGCTTTCCTATAATAAAATAAACCAAACTTTTATTCATAGTTGATTACTTCATTTTCACTCGCACACCAAAAGCTTTCTTCGAAGCTCAGAAACCTATCCCTGAACTAGCCTACCCTGAATCCTCGGCAACCTCAGTTACTATTGCCTTTAAACAATTCTTTGAGCTTGTTACTGTTAGTAGCATTACGGATGTTATGTATCTGAAACGTTTATCCCTAACGGCTATGAAGTAGTTAAAAAACCCTGAGGAGTAGTAATTGATTTGGGTTCATTAACCAGTTCATACAGTGTTGAAATACAAGGACGCTTCATGAACCTAGAATTCAATTAAAAACATGATGACCACTTTTATTATTTCGATACACAAAGGGTGATGCAAGTTATTTTGAGATGCTATTTCTTGTGGGTGTGGAAAGTCTCTTTGTACTACATAAAATACAGTGAGTTTAACTAATGATGTTTCGTTTGGGATTTTACGATTTTTTTACCATCCTTTACAACCAAACTCTGTCCAGATGAATAAAATTTATACTTGCATTTAAGAAGATTCATCGGCTTCAAGAGATGTGGAGGTACAACAAATATCAGCCAAGATTGCCTGCAGTGGGATTTCTTCCAGCTTATAGTCATTAAATCGATGCTGCGTGTAAGAGACTGCATGATATCGACATTTTAAAGAACAGACTGCACATAGGTGGACATGGTGAAGAAGTGGTCGAGCGCAAGATCATCTGATATGCATACTCGACAAAGGTAAAGATGTGTTAATGGATAAAAGGGTTAATGCAATTTCTCATATAGAACCGTCACATGCATACGGATGGACACAGGGTCGATGTAAGCGCTCTGTAGAATCGACACTATGTAAGATCAAAGCCGTCATAGAGAGGACATAGCATACGATGATATGGCAAAGAATCGACATGCACATAGTAACGAAACAGCATAGAATAGACACTGTATACGATGTATGTGACACAGAATCGACATCAGCATAGTATAAACACATTATGAGATCGGCACTATAGAATTTAACGTGGAATCGGAGCAACTCTCTGCAAGTTTCGAGACAACATAGAATCGATACTGGCAAAGGATGAATATGGCACAGGATCGACGTTGTATTGAACATGACATTACTCTGCTAATGTTCGACATCGCATAGAATCGGCATTGGCAAAATATCGAAATGGCATAGGAACGATGCTGTATGGAATACAACATGACTTCTTCAAGGTTAGAAACGGTATTGAATCAATACTGGTAAAAGATCAACTCGGCGTAGAACTCGTAGAACTGATTTTGCATACGAATGATATGACGTAAAACCGCCATGTCATCGATACTGCCGTAGGTGTAAGGTTTGAGATTTTTAATTAGTAAGAGTAGCAATTAAGGTGGCAAACTTTATAATGAACAACTACGCATAGAATAGTAGAAGTGGTTGCGAATTTGTTTATTACTTTTAGGACACTTACATATCATCGACAATGGTTTGAGCCGGCACAAAATCGAACTGAGCTGCCTGCTAGATCTTATACACTTATAAATAATTTTAGAATCATTCCATTTAACATTACTTACCTCCATTACGATTAGGAGACCAAGCTACTTAATGGTAAACTATTCAGATTTCTTACCAAATTGTTTACAGCTGGCCGAGCGATGAGATGTCCGAACACTGTTAATTGGATCCGGGCTGAAATCCCGGCCAGCGGCCGGCTACATAAGGATTTTTGTGTTTTTCCCGTGTGTAACATAAAAAAACATAAATGCTACATTTACCCAGTCTTGAGATGATTTCTGCATATTTATTGTTAATCACTGAAAAAGTTGACAAATTTTCTATTTGTTGTTGAGAGAAAAAAATCTGGAAAAATTAGTAGAAAATCTGCGCGTAGTGTTGCAAAATTTATACCATCTAAAATGGGAAATGAAATATATGAGAGAATTACTTAAGGACTGTAAAAACCATGATCCTCTACCTATTTCTATTTTTATGAATTTGCAAATGTTATAATGTACATTTGGAGCAGAAAAAGTAAAAAAAGTTGAAAATACAAAAACAGTGAAAACCAAAGTTAATCTTTTTTTATTTAAAGCTCCAAACAAAACCTGTCAAGGGAAAAGTGTTTTGAAGCTTTAAACAAAGTCAGTTAACTGAACAACAAGAACAGGGTTTCATTCCGATCAACTCACTGAGACCTCTATCGTCAATTAGCATAATGGTTATTAATTAAAAAAAATTTATGTACAATACTTCAAAAAATCTGTACAAATTTGAGGCTCTCTTTGAATTGGTCTCTTTTCCCTACCCGTTTTTGTTGTCCGAACACAAATAGAAACAAATTATGCAAGGGAAAACTTTTATAATCAAGGGAAAAGATTTATTATTTTTAATTTATTAATCAGATACATTTCAGATACCTTTATTATTAATCAGATATATTTCAAAAGAGTCAAAGTATTTTTTAACTGATTGCTTTAGAAAGTTCTCAAAGAAAGAACTACTTCCATTAGAAGCTAGTTTTCTTTGCCGTAACTGATTAAAAAAGAATGATAAAAACAAGAAATTTATTTAATATGAAGAATTTTGTTTAGCGTATGGGTTATTGACATAGCTTTGATGTAAATATTAATTTTGAAACTCGCTGATCTTTCCAGTTACAATTCTTCATAAGAGATATGAGGGAAAAAAAGTCAATTGTTGCTACTTTTCTGTGTGTAAAACTGCGTTTCTAGGTTCTTTTATCTATGTTCTTAATACTCCAGATTAACTAACTTACACTAATGTTATGAGTATACAATACTTTGTGAAAGGATATAAAAAGTACTTTTTAAGTCCCCGTTGAAGTCTGCTCAGCAGACTACTTCTGTCTTAAAAAAGCAGACTTTTATTTTTAAAATCTAAAACTGCTTTACTTCTTATTTTTTGTTTTAATCCTGTGTAATCTGATATAAATTTGCAATTACAGAAATTAATTAATGTCTGTAAAATCTAAAATATTTGAGGGGATAATACCCGTTTAAAGAAACATAAATTGAATGAAATGGTATGAAAGCGTTATAGAGTTTCTAATCGAAAATAAAAAATGTAGATAAACGATATAGTTTTTAAAGAATTAAAAGATAGTTGCGAAATTAAAAAAAAAAGAAATTCCGTCATTACTTTGAATGTGTACTCAAACTTGATTTTATACGAACCGCAGTTAAAACTGTTCATTTATAATTAAGATTACAAACAATTCCAGACAAATTAATCTGATTTAATTGTAAATATCTAGACGTTTTAATTCGTAGTATTCAGAATAAGTAAAAATCTGAAACATTCTCAGAATGCATTAATGGACCAAAAGAGGAAAAATGATTTAAAGTCAAGTTTAGGAATCGGAATTAAATAAAGCGATCCTCAAATGCACAGAAATTACGAAATAAGCAAACGTTTTTTAAACACTCTTTTAAACAGAAAAAGATCTGATGACTTTCTTGTAAATATATTAAATTACACATATTTTTGCTGCACTTCATTTAAACTTATTTCCTGCAATTAGTCTAAATTAATAAGCCGATCTCTCGATGCAAGTTGAAATTAAATTCGCGGTTAGTTTTTGTCGTACGGGAGTCAAACGTCTTGTATTTTTATTCTTTCCAAACGAGTAGGAAACTTTTCCAAATATAAATATATAGGAATCGCAATAAAAATTATATCTCGTTATTTATGCAAATTTTTTTAAAATTTGAAATTGCGCAAAACATGAGTATTTTTATCATTTAAAACAGTTCTGTAATTGGAAGTATATGTTTAGGCCAAAGATTGCGAAAATAAAGCCCGAGTAAAAACTGTTAATTTGAGCAAAGGCGTGGGTACATGCATGAATATATATACTTTTGATACTGCCGACTGAGGACAAAAAAAAAAAAAAAAAAAAAAAAAAAAAAAAAAAAAAAGAAAAAAAAAAAAAAAAAAAAAAAAAAAAAAAAAAAAAAAAAAAAAAAAAGAGGAGCACAACTAGACGTTGCAGTTGTCCGATATGAAAAATTTCAACTTTCTACAGCTAATCGTTTTTGAGTTATGCGAGATGAATACGTACGTACAGACGTACGAAAATTTTGAATCTTTTTTATGATCCGTTTAAGAAAAAGTGCTCGTTATTCTGTCCATACATTTAGACGTCACTTAAAAAATAGTCCAAATAGATTCTGGAATGGGCCAAATGAAGATTTCCTTTGAAATCTGAAAACAAATTTTTCGTAATAATCATATTTCATTTACTTCGTACAAGAAAAATAATATGCTTCAAAATGACATATAAAATGAGAAGTTAAGAGAAAATTATTTATGCACTTGAGAACATTAATACGGGATTCAGCTTTTAGGTAACATATAAAAAAGGATTATTTCTCTAGAAGCTTTAGCAGAGAAGTTTGTTTCAAAACTAAATAAAATTAAATATGCATCAACTATTTGGAATTCGTTTAAAAATATTTCAGTCAGATTCATTTAGATGCAGTTGCAAAGTACTTTCAAGTGGTTTTGCTGTAAATAAAATGTTTGCTTTAAAATTAATTTAAGATCTATAGGGGAATTTGCATGTATTGTTATTAGGTATTATTGTAAAAGTATGCTAATTTATTTTATATTTTTAAAAACCTCAAATTTTGTACATTAATTCCTAACGTTTTGTCATTCGCTATGTTGTGTATTAGGCATAAACATGTTAGGATCAGCGTAAACTCTCACCCACTTATCATATGAACTGCTCTTAAATATCTTGAACAATTATAATTATAATAAAGTGTTAAAGCAAAGTCCATGACTAATTTTATGTAAATCAATAGTTCAAGTCAGGCCTTAACTTGTTATAACCGAAGTAAAATCTCACACATTTTTAATTATATGCTTCAATTTTAGCTTTTTGGAGAGTTATAGGTATATAAAGACTTATTAATAAATTCAAGAAATATCCTTGTGTGAAGCAATAGGTCAAGAATCTAAATTTTTTATTCAATAAAATGTTGGAAAGGAATAGCGACTACACGTAACTATTAGAATATCATAAAGCTGTGTAACTGACGTATATTTTCAGACATAGCTTACGACTACATGGATTACATTATATACAGGGTGATTCCAAAATAGTGTAAGAGACGTCTAGAAAGGGTAGAATACACCTAGACGACTGAGAATTCTATAGGAATACAATATCAGAAATGCAATCCTAACGAGATGGGGGAGGCTGAAATCCGCAGAAACGCAAGAACGCAAGAAATCCGCAGATACGTTAGGACGGAAAATATAAATTCATTGTTGTCGCAAATTGGCATTTAAAGGCCATAAAAAAAGTCCTGACTTTTCTCATGATGAAGGTCCCTGACATTTCGCAAGGTGGACTAAGAAATGGAATGTTGGATTTTTTAAAATGGCTCATCTTTATTGCTACTGCGAATGTCTGACGGATGCCTGGTGTATTTTAAAAACGTCCGATCTTCCATAAGGTGACTTGATTACAAAACGTTGGATAACTTCATTCTCAGGAAAGTTATGATTTAAGGATATAAAGGGGAAATACCCAAATTAAAATGAAGAGTACAAGAGGCTATTGGCAATTAAAATTAGAAGTTTTGTTTATATTTTACTTTAAATATACACAGTCCAGTCACATTAATGTGACCACCACGTACTTTCCATGTCAGAGTTAAATAACCAATCACAGAAGGCAGGTGGCAGCACAGTGCAGTTGAGCGTATATAAAGGGTGTGTGAGGGCTTCGGAAAACATTTCAATCGATGGCGTAATGCAGAAACGAAGCGATTTATCCGACTTCCAAAAGGGCATGATCATTGGCTTTCGGGCCAAGGGTGGAAGCATTTCCGAAACGGCTGAGTTTGTGAACTGTTCGCGTGCCGCCGTGGTAAAAGTGTACCGTGCATGGCAAAATGGGACTGTCCAAAATCAGCGACGTGGCAAATGTGGTGCACCACGGGCCATAGATGACAGAGGCGAACGACGGTTGCGGAGATGCGTTCGGGCAGATAGACGGGCTACCGTTGAGCAACTGACCACCAAAATGAACCAAGGGGCTACCAAAAGTGTCTCCCAAAGTACTATTCAGCGAACATTGCTGCGTCTGGGCCTCCGAAGCAGACGCCTGGTTCGTGCACCTATGCTGACTGCTGTTCATCGACGGCGAAGGCTAGAATTTGCACGCCAGTACAGCAGCTGGACGTCCACTGAGTGGCGACAGGTTGCGTTTTCGGATGAATCGCGTTTTATGCTCCATCGGACAGATGGACGTTGGCGTATAAGGCGTGAAACCTCTGAAAGGAACCACCCTGCAACCATTGCCGGAACGGTCCAAGCTGGAGGCGGGAGCATTATGGTCTGGGGAATGTTTTCCTGGCATTCTCTAGGTTCACTGATCATTGTGGAAGGCACAATGGATCAATACAAGTACGCATCTGTCCTTGCGGACCATGTTCACCCCTACATGCGCATTGTTTTTCCTCAGGATGATGGCATCTTCCAGCAGGACAATGCGAGGTGCCATACAGCTGCCAGTGTACGTGCGTGGTTCGAAGAGCACCAGGATGAGTTTACCGTCCTCCCCTGGCCAGCAAACTCACCTGACTTAAACCCAATCGAGCATCTGTGGGACCATCTCGATCGAGTTGTTCGCGCCATGGATCCTCAACCGCGTAATCTAGCGCAGCTGGCCACGGCATTAGAGTCGGCATGGCTCAACATCCCAGAGAACACCTTCAGGGACCTATGTGACTCTCTTCCTGCACGTCTCGCAGCAGTCCGCTCTGCGAAAGGTGGTTATTCTGGCTTTTGACAGATGGTCACATTAATGTGACTGGACTGTGTATTATATATGCATAACCTTAAATATATGATATATACGTTATGCATTGCATAGAGTATATAGATAAATCTTTTAAGTATGGATTATGTTATATAAGTTATGACGTGTAGTAATACTCCGGCTTGCCTTACTCTGACTTAACTCGAAGTTACATGCTTACAACTTCCTTTTTTATCTTGCATATTTATGCTTGTAATTTATTTGAATTTCAAACTGGGTGCAGAAAATCAATTCAGAAAATGTTGGCAAACAAATTATTACTCTGTTTATGTATTAAAGCTAGATTTTTAACGCTC
Source organism: Stegodyphus mimosarum (assembly GCA_000611955.2). Taxonomy (NCBI): domain Eukaryota; kingdom Metazoa; phylum Arthropoda; class Arachnida; order Araneae; family Eresidae; genus Stegodyphus; species Stegodyphus mimosarum. The sequence goes on along the minus strand of KK113635.1, from coordinate 358,677 downwards.
TAAATCTCCTTACGTTTATTCCAAGTCTACAGTTTAGTTGTAACTGAATTCATAGACATTGCAGTTATTCTACGCATGTATCCCCAATGCAGTCACTTCTTATTTATTGTTTATATTTTATGTAGCGCATTTAATTTAATAATAGCATTGATATGTGTGAAAATTACATTCTTTATTACATATGTGGCTTCGAAATAATAGTTTTTCATCCGTTGTTCCTATTTTCTTCAAGTTTATCTCCGAAGTAAGCCCTTTTCGGTTACACTTAGCGCGTAACTTAAAGGTATTACACTATACATATTATATACTTATTTGATTTATTGTTTACGAGGCAACAAAAAGTTAAGTTATACTGTCTACAAGTTCATTTCACAAAATATTCAAAATAATTAAAGAAATAATATTGGTATTCTAAACGGAATTCTAATTTTAATGAATTGATGTTGACTTAAAGATCTATATAAATATCCGGCATTTCTTAATAAAATATTTGAACTAAAATAGCTTTCAGCCATTTATATAATTTAGCTATTTTGAGAGAATATTTTGAAGCAGAAAGACCCTGAGATATTTGCCAAAGAAATAATAGATAAATAATAATTTGAAAGCCAACATAAATCCTCTAAATCAATTGAAGCTCCAAGTAAGACGAGGAAAATCAATTTAACTCGGGAAATTCAATATTGCGATTGTATACTACCAGCCTGAGCACTTCGAAAGTTTGTTTCAGTTGAACTATTTTAGCGTGACTTTATTTACTGTGTATCAGACTTGTATCAACTGAGTATACACAATTTCAGCTTTTTTTTCTTTTCAGCGAAGTGTGAAAATCAATGTCTGGCAAATAGTTCATCCGGGAATTAGAAGACTTCAATTTTTTTCTTACGTTCTGCTCAAACTAAAATAGGGCGCTGTGAAGAAATTCTTTCTATTCTTAATCATTGCTCTTCCTATTGAAATGATGGGAATTCCTTTCAGAGTTTTCCTCAAATTTTTTGGCGACTTTTGAAAGAGCTGTCATCAGTCGCAACGTCAAAAGACACCGCCACATTTATATGTCATTCAAAAGAATCTCATTTACAACAGAATTTATAACACTACGCAGAGAAAAGGAAGTAATAATAATAATAATAATAAAGTAAAGAAAGCGTAAAAAGGAGGCAGAGACATAGAATGGAAATGAACGACAATCAAAGATGCTTTCGAATAGAAACTTGGGAGGCATCTGAGAAAAGTTATTCCTTTACTGGGTTCCGTACTTGACCATTAATTATTCTGGCAACAGAAGGGTTGCTCCAAAGTACGATGAATCGCTCTCTGGTGAAAATAAATTTTATGATTAAAATTATTCTTTTAGCTGAATGAAAAAATAAATGGGCTGGCAGGATTTTAATATTTTTGCAAACGTAAATTAAACTGTATTTTATTTACTATTACTTTTGATATACGTAAACAATAAAATGCATATTTTAAATAAAAGTATTTTTAATTAACGAATAATATATCAAAATGTAATTGTTACCCTTGTATATCCCGATTATTAGTAATAATTTATAATATTAGTAAGAAATATACCTGAATATTTTGAAAAAAAAATGTTTAGAATTTGGAATAACACAAATTAGTAAAAAATATTAATAATGCATTTTTATAGTTATGAAATGCATAAGCTTATTGTTTTTATAAAATGAAAACAATAAGCAGTACAATATTGCTTTTATTTTATAAATAATATTGATTAAAATTATCGACCTGATTTAGTTTAAATTTTAAGTATGTCTATTTGTAAACAATTTTTATCCTAATGACAAGATGTTTTTTCGCTTAAGTATTTATTAAGTACGTCGAAATCACTGGTCATTAGCAATCAAAAACTTTGTCCAGAATGCAAGAAACACCTGAGGCCTATGTTAACACATACTAGAAGGGGACATTAAGAAATACAAAATACTCAAACCTTTACGACTAGCAGTCCGACGCTGCTAATTACTCTACCGTGGGCGGCCTTTTTGAACACGTATGGGGAATAATTTCTCGGTCTTAATTTATTATTAAGGTCCATATGTAAGTGTTCAGAATTTTTAGCAACAGTACCCTAATCCAAGCGAAATCATAATGTTTTTTATTACTGTGCAGGGCACTGTTTGAATTATGATAAAAGATGAAAAAAGAAAAGTAGATCTGGTGTAAACACCTTCATTTGTTCTATTCTTTATACACAAATTTCCAAATTAATTAATGCTAAATTTATTTATTTTGGAATTTTAAAGCAAAGATAAAGTACATAAGACAAATTAATTTGTATAAATGATTTTTAATGGCATAAAAATATTAAGTGCTTAAATAATAATGTGGGAAATAATTGTTAACATGTTCATTATTCAGCTTTCGTATGCACTGTAAGTAGAAAAATATGGATGAATGTTTACGTCTAGTACAAAATCAATGGGCATTAAGACATTGACAAATGTATCAGTTCAAAAAACAAATATAGCTACAAGTACTCTATGATCACAACCTGAATTCGAATATTTTAAGTAATGGAATACTCAAAAATTCTCTCCTCATTTTGATTGCGAGAACTTTACTTTACTGGAAACCCTAAAAATATAGCAAGATGGATGAGATTGAATCTAAGAAATCAACGATAATTCGTACAGATTTTATCACAGTAGAGGCACTTAAACGATTCAACATTATAGCCTTCTTAAACCACCGAAATTCATTGAAAGACAAGTGCCTCAAAAAATGAAGAGACATATTCATGTCTAACCATGGCGCACTGTATAATAAAATAATTTTAGTGCATGTTTTCTGTAATGGCTTGGCGAGAAAGTGGATTTGGCTAGTTTCTGTGCTGACAAGAGACAAACGGTAACCTATCTGCGCTTGCGTGAGAAACAAGCGGTTAATAATCTAACTAGGTATTCGTAAATGCATTGCTTCAATATAGCGATTTTCTCTGCAAAATGCTCATTATGTTTACGATTTTCAATATTCCATCAATGGTAAAGAATAAATAATTGAATTAAATATGGTAATTAATGTACGTATTAAATATTTTTCATTGATATATATTATTATATTAAATAAATTGCTGATAAAATTGCATATATTATAATACGCATAAATTTAAATAAAATTCCTTCTGTACAATTTTTTTGTAAAATAACTGGTTGTATGGTTATTGAATGAACTGCCAGTTTATAGATAACCGTAGCCAATTTCATTTTCGTGGATGTTAGTGACATTTCGCAAAAAATCGCACTTTTTTTAAGGCAGAATTCTGCCAAAGCGGTTTACTGTCGCTAAGGCCGCTATAGACAAGTGCCGATTTTTCAGTCTTTCTTTCTGTTTATGGTGCTTGTCTTTCAATCATTTGTAGCTAAGGAAGACAATATTATTGCGTCTCTAAAAGCCCTTTTTCTTAAATAAAATATATGCCAGGCGGCGGCAGTCTTTCTTGGAAGCGGGTCAAAGTCAACCAAAATGTGTATATAAGAAAACATTTGGTCAGTGGTATTTTCCTCTTTAGAACAGCATTTATTGGTGAATAATAAGATACATTTTGTGAGAAAAATTACAATAAACTTTAAATACAAAAACTAAAATTAGATATCAATGAAAGTACAAAACGTAAAAATTAAAATTAGGTATTGATATTTAGTCTCATCTTCCTATACTTTTGAAAAAATTAGGGTTATAATGTTGAATAATTCTAATTATTATGAAAACAAACATTTTTTTTAACAGAATGAACTTTATTTTTCTCTTCGATATCGATAGTTTCATTGATGCTGAAGTTGTAACGTCAGTTTAGTCAAGACTGGCTTATGTACTGCCCGACATAGAAAATGTAATACCATGAAGTTTGTGCCGTATAAATATGCAAATTTCGGGAATACATAATTCCACAAGTCTTGCAGATGTTGTAAAGTGCAAGCTGGTTACATGATTGTAGCGTTAAATGAAAGGGAATCAAATGGCGAACAAACCAACTGTCGCTACTCTCTGCTGCTTAGGGAGAACAGAATTTCGAGAAGATCAACGTTCCCGAATATATCTGTGAATGGAGACATACCTGAACGATACCGTAAGCAGTCGCGGCAAACAGACAATTTTACCAGACGTAAAATTGTAGTAAGATATGTGTAAGACTGGTTGGTCTTAACATCGCATCGCTGCTGAAACTCACTTAGATGTATCAACTGTGCCTATAATTTGGTCTCGATGGATTGATGAAGGAAATGTAAATAGTCGCGTAGGCACGAAGTCCCTCTAGACATACTACATAACGCACAGACCGACGCATATTACGAGGGCCGGTAATGATACCACAACTGATTACTATGAACATTTTGGGGAATGTGCAGGGAGCTGTGGAAGTGCCAGTATCTGGGAGAACATTTTCCCGACGTTTCGCGAAAGCAACATGCACGCAAGCCACCCTTTACGAAGACTGTTATTAACACCAAACCATCGACGCAAAAGATTGATGGCGTCTTCAAAGAGTTACTTGAACATCTGAATGGCACGATGTGGTATTCAGCGAGGAGTCTCGGCTTTGTTTGTTTGATGATAGTCACCAATTAAGCGTCCGGAGACGTCGGGGAGGTAGAGCCAATCCGATTACTATTGCTGAACGCCACACGCTTCGTCATCGGGGAATAATCGCTTGAGGTGCCATGAGTCATGATAGCAAGACCCCTGTTACGCATCAGATGCACGTTGAGGCCAGACGATACGCTGATGAGGTACTGCAGTCGATTGTGCTACTTTACATTCAGCGGCTGCTGGGAGTAGGTAGTTTCCAGTGAGACAACACACACGACACTCGTTAGCCAACCAGCCCTGCAGCATACCGGATTGCTTCCTTTGCCTGCGACATCCTCTGATCTTTCGCCGATGGAGCATATTTAGGGCGTAAAATTTTGTCGTTTGTATGTTCTGTGCCATCCGTTATCGAAAAAGGAACTTCGGAGGAGAGCTTGGAGCATACGGGCTTCCATGGCTTAGGACACTATCCGCACACTAACTGAACCTGTATCTCGTAGGGTTGTAGCTTGTACGCTACAAGAGGTGTTTATACATTTTACTGATTCCCTGTATATGTCAGCACTGTATAAGTTTATCTTTCTATGAATAGCATCTCTTATTCATATATGCATGCTCCGTTTGTGTATCATTTGACATCACATTCTACTCAGTCTTTTATTGCATTAGTCGTTTTAAGGCGAATCCAAATATCTGAATTTTAAGTAGTTAAGCTGCCTTTATTCATACTTAAAAACCATGTGTGAAAATATTTGTTCGCATTTGTAAGTTGAATCGAATTATCCGGACAAAATGGCAAAACAATATGTTTTGAAATTATGGATTAAGGACAGGCGTTGCCAAACTTACCGAATTCTTGTTGAAATTATGTTCATTTTTTTTAAATGTATTCTCGTTGTTTCATCTTTTTAATCGAATAAAACTGTTTTGATTATTATTTATTTTCGGTTTGCTCTTTTATGTATTTTTCAAGTACTCGTTCCATAATCATGTATTATACTTTATTTTTATGTATTATACTTTATTTTCTGAAGTCAAGTGAGTCACATGAAATTATGAAATGTGTCACTCGGTGATTCGCGTATTATAAGGTTGCTGACACCTTATCTAAGCTAATAAGCATTGTTTTCTGTGCCGGCAAGTTTTACTCTGGGTGTCATTCTTTTCGAAGATGATAACAAAATAAAAGTTTTTTTTTCTGAGAAACTCAGTTTTTTTAACTAAATGCCTGCATTACTGGGCGTAGTATCCTAAATATAAAATGTACTGACAACTAATTTTTTTTAATTACAACAGTGAGAAAATTTAATTAACTTTGAATTTAAATAAAGTATGGTTTTTCCGAATTCCTCAAAGTAACATAAAATAATTACTTTCGAATTTAGTCTTCTTAGGTAGACTAGACTAAAAGACGATATGTGAATTTTTACTATGTCTTATAAGTACCACAGAGACAGGAAAAGGGTATAAAGGTGTCCCTTTTATTAACTCAAATAAAGGTTAACAGACAGTTCAGCTCTTGCTTACGGAAGCCAACAGTTATAGCTGAAATCAAAGATAACGGGATTAACTGAAGCGAAGGAAGTAAGCTTTACACTCATAGCAACGCACAAGCTGAGTCTGAAAGCCTAATGACGAGAATAACTCATCTCGCGGAATACGATTAGCAAGAGTATCGAATTAGTGTTTTCTTCAAGCAAGAACACACACTAATTCTACACTCAAAAATTCCTTTAAATATTCTCATCTTTCTACCTCTTTTGAATATCACGCGAATTAGAAATTTACATTCTGACAGGAAAATGGAAATGACGACGATATGAAAGTGGATTAACGTAAAAAAACTAGTTGGAAACTTGAATGTGGCGTCTACAATACTCGCACCTGTGTAAGAAGATCTCTTACAAATAAAAAAAAAGGTTTTCAAAGAGATCCCGCATTTCATTAATGCTAAAAATGAATATATATATTGTGGTACACAAGTGCATTTAACCGCTATATTATGCACTTAAAGAAATACAGATTATTAAAATTCATTGAAAAACAAGTTTCGTTGTAAAATATATTATCCGCTAAACGTTTCTATAGATATTATAAAAAATAGAAGAAGGATCTGAAAATTAAATGAAATTTTTATTTGTTTTTGAAGAATATGGTCGTAAATTTTAGGTTTTTACTCGCAAATGAAAATAAATTCTCATCTTTCTAATTATGTTTCACTGAAATTTATTTCAACGGAAATTACCATACCTTTAAATAACTGAACTTCGGCTAGACCGTTTTCGAAAAATTAGAAAGATTAAAGCAGAAAATGCATTCGAAGTAATGTTAATTTGCTCTTCAGCATGTGCATTTTTTATCATCATTATTAAATGTGGAATAACTTTATATACCCAGGAAATATTTAAAAAAATTCTTAATACATTTAACTTCGGATTTATATTTTTTAATGCTAGAATAGATGCTTCAGTTGTTTCCGTTGATGATGTGTTTTGAATTAATTTATTGTACCTTAGTTAGAGTGCTATTGCCGTTGAATAATAAGAATGAATAAAACTCGGCAATGCTTTGTTTAACTCTTAGGTTGAAAATAGAAAAAATAAAGACAGCATTAAAAATTTACCATAAAGTATCATATTTAAAGTGTATTTTAACTAAAATATTTTTCCATTAGGTCGGTGAATTAGTTTTAATGAGAACCTTTTGTACCGTTCTTACAACGATGTATTTTTGATTGTTACGTGATTTGCGTTTATAATATGAATTCGAAAAAGACGTGTAAATTCTTTGAAAAGTAGTTATAAATAGTTTAACTAAAATTGCTTTCTAGACTATAGCGTGAAAACAGAATGCTACGATTTGAAAAAAAAAATTCTGTTAGTTTCTGATAAATACATTTAATGTTAAAAGTGTGCATTTAATAATAACTATTTAGAGAATGTTTTTAATTTTTAGTCCAAAGGGGCTTTGTCTCTGAAGGTCTATTGTTTTCGTTTTGCGATTTTGCTTCAAAAACATTAAATGTCGTTTCACGTTTCAAACTGGTGCCACCAAATATTGCAGCTCTGTATTATGTTTAAACAAATTAAATAATGAAGAATGTGCATAAATATATGTATATTTCTCGCATTGTGATAAAACGACGGTACTTAGAGCCATCGAATTTTGAATGACGTAATCCTCCTGCGAATATGGGCATCTGGAAACCCAAATTTGAAATTTAGAATTTGTTTTACTATCGATGTCATATTTTGTAAACCTTTAACGAATTTTTGATTAACAAACTCAAGGATTTCAAAGCGAGCAATGGCAACGTTTTACCGAAGAAACATTTTTATCTCCAGCGCGCGAGACTGTGTATAGGAAATTCTAAAGATATGCTCAGTTTAAAATTATTTTGTGATATAGTTCTTGAACTGAGTTTTATGGTTTAAGTGCGAAGATCATGATATTTAATAAATAAAAGTAACACACAAAATTTTCAAAAAACGCCCCTTTGGTCGTAATTTAAAATCTGAAACATTTCAGATTTTCTTTTTTTTTTGTATCTATTATTACAAATGTTAGATGATTTTGGTAACAGTACGAATTTGGGACCGTGGATGATAATATTAGGGAAGATTTAATATATTGTTAAATAAATAAAGATATCAATTATTAGAAATCGATTTTAAATCAAAATTTTTTAAAGCAATTACAGCAATGTTTTCTAAACATTTCTAATCGCAGAGCACATTTAAAATAAAAAAAAATTTTTAAGGAACATTTAGATAAATTTATGTTTTCATTATAATAAATGATAATATAGATCTATTAGATAAATAAAATAAATATGTCAGGACTGAGTGTTCGGTGCATATTCTTGGCAAACATCTTCGCGAATTCCTTAAATCCTGATCTGGAACAGGGAGCTGAATGTAGCTATGCTCTGTGGTAGAATATTGTGATTAAGTGGTAGAAGAACTGCACTTTAAAGGGATTTAAAATCCTCTTTTATTAAATCACAATTATTTACAACCACTTCCCAACTCGGGAGGGATACAGAAAATAAAGACAGCACTTGGGTCTAAAATGAACTATCAGATTTAATTTAAACTAAAGCTAAAAAGAAATTAAGTAATCGTTGCTCACAGAGCTATAACGCGAGGTTGGCCTCTAAACTAAATGGTGCGTAGCAAGATCTAACTAATACTGACGCACTTGGAATTACTTCAATAAGTAATCACGTAAAAGCGCTATGGATTAGAATTTAAATACTAGCTAGTCAGGCGAACGTTAAATAGAATAACAGTGGTCTGAGACTAAAAGCTCTCTCACATTGAAAGGTTTCTATCTTTCGTTTAAATACTACTTGACTCCACTTCAAATTAGCACAAAGCTGAAACGCGTGCTTATTCTAACGGGAAGGTGAAATGAGAAGAGATAGAAAGATTTAAATTAAAATAAAACTTTGTTAGTTTAACTAAAACCTTACAAATATTTATTCCTTTTTATTTATTTTTTTATTTATTACTAGTCGCTACGCGGCCAGCCTTCGTCTGGCTTTTAAGTGAACCGGAAAAGTGCCTAAAGAGAACACCAAATATTAAATTTAAAATTAATTTAATTTTACTCTGCAGAACAATTTTATCAAAAAAGAAACAAACAACAACGAAAAAAACACACACAGATTTCAGTTAAAAATGTATTTCATATAAAAAACATACAATGAAATAAGCAATATCCCTTAATACAAATATTAATTATCCAAATAAATAAATTAACCAACTTCCCGTTGCCTTCTCTCGACAAACGTCCAGTATCCAAGAGAAACATTTCATTTAAAAACTGCACAGAATTATCGCCCTCATTTTTCCGGGCGGCAATAGTGCTGATATCAGCAACAATGGCTGCGTGCCATTGCTGTTCATATAATGAGACAGAATTATCGATTAGATAATATTTCATAAAAAAAATCATTTGAATTTTGAAAAAAAATCGCTTCGAGGTGCACTGGTTCTTGTCTAGATGCATCCTGTGTACCAGATTTCATAGGCCTGGGTCTATTAGCTTACGCGAAGTATGAACGAAAGACACCCACACACACAGAAAGACTCGTCCTTTTATACACTCACTTCCAAAAGTTAAGCACGGAGAGGAAAATGCTAATTTCCGGAAGCCAATCAGAATTGAAGAGGATGCAATTCGCTGCAGAGGTAGATGGAAGTATGCAAATATGTTGGGTAACAGCCAATCGCGCTTTCATGTCAAGAAATATGCAAAAGCTGGCGTGCTGTGGGGCGTATTGAAGCAGGACAGTCGATCACAGATGTTGCTCTTTTCTTCGGCGTTCATCATTCTGTAAATTCACGTTTCTGGAAACAATTCCAAACCACACAGAGAATTGACCGAAGGCCCGTAGCCGGTAGCCCAGGGGTTACAACACCGGCAGAAGATCGATATATTGCTATAGTAGCCAAGCGGAATAGCAGAGCGACCTCTCCACACGTGTGACATCTATGGTTACAGCGTCCATTGGTAAGGCGATATCTGCAGCTACTGTATGCCGAAGATTACATATGAGTGGACTGTACGCCCGGGTACCTCGAGTTTGTGTTTCTCTAGCCGTCCGATAAAGAGGGGCACGATTACAGTGGTGCCGGGAACATGTCAAGTGGAATGTGTCTAACTGGAGCAATGTCATGTTTACTGATGAGTCAAGATTTGCTCTGGAGCCAGATGACAAGCGTATAAGGATAGGGCGTGAACAACGAATACGCAATCAGACGTATGGCGTGGCCAGCATATTCGCTCGACCTTAATCCCATTGAAAATCTTTGTATACAGATGAGGGGGGATCACATACCCTATTAATGTTCTTTTTTTCATTTTATGCTGTTTATTTTTACTTTATACATAATTCTGTTTAAGTCTCCAGTATGTCATTATTTAATAACTTACAAAAATTTAATATTGCTTTCATTTCTGTATATAATTATTGATTTTGTTTTATGCATAAATATATATGCTACTTTCTTGCCGAATTTTGTGTCAATCAAAGCAGTATTTGTTGACTTTTTTTCATTTTACATCTTCGTGCTTAACTTTTGGAAGTGAGTGTATACATGGTGTCTCAAAACGACCGCGTAAACTCTGCACAACTAGATTCCTCGTTGGGAGTACACAAAAACTGCCCAAAGATGCGTTCCTGTACGATCCATAGTTTACGAGAAAAATACGAAAAACAAAGTATGACATCACTGCCGGTGCAAAAAAAAAAAAAACCATAATCCCACAGAACAATGAACATTGTTGCAGACCAGGTTCGTCATGTCTTCTTCTACAAATTTACCTGACATTAATCCAGTAGAGCAATTGTGGTCCTACCTGGAAAATCAAATTCATGCTGCCACGCTCCCCCATTGTAATGTGCGGGAATTGCAGGATCAGTTGGTGCGCGCTTGATATCAACTACATCAGACTACGTATGAGCACCTTGAGGAGTCAATGCTAGGCCGGATGCGGCCAGGTTTGAGGGCTAAATTTGGTCCTACATGATATTAGCAGGGTGTTTATAATGTAAGGGCTCTTCGGTGTATATATAGAGAGAGAGCAAATCTTATTTAAATAAACGAAGTTTCACTCTAAAAATCTACTACAACTTATCTAATACTTAAAATTTCTTTCGACCATATTAGACCTAATAGCAAGTTATTGCTCCTTCTGTAAAAATATGACGTAAAACAGTTTTTATTATAACTTATCAGAAACCACTAATTGTGCTTGCAGTTAGACTTCGCCCTTACGGTTATTTAATAACAGAAATGTGAATTTAAAATTTAAGCTCCATTCATGGTCTGGATCTGCATAAATTTGCCAAACTGAGCGTTGGATCAAAACTTGTAATGGCGCGATTAACTTCAGTTAGCAAAATGGATGATGCCAAAATACAAAGTGTAGCAACGAAGGTGCCAGAATTTACATACCGACTAAAATACTTTAATTTTAGAAAACAGAAAATATTTTTACATACTTAGAATATGCACATGTTCTGATGACTTAAGAATGTTGAGTTTCATTTGACCCATCCAGACTGACATTTTGTCCTGACTATCAGGCCACTTTGCAGCTAAGTCAAATTGGAGCACTTAACAAAGGATAAGCTAATTTTGATTGTGAAAACTCATTGCCATACCTTCTCTCAATCCAGCCGATTTGCTGAAAATATTGCTATTGTGAATGGCGGTGCTAATCTATGTCCCTTAAGCATCTGAACATAATCAGTAAAAAATAAAAGAAATTAAAGAGAATATTGAACATACCATTAGTCAGCTCGATAGGGCAATATGCGAGAAAATGACTGCACATACACTCACGTTTGTGAAAATTGCAACAGCATGAAAAACTTACGCGAGTGAGCTGAAATTTTCAGGAAATGCAAAGTAGCGCATGATATGCAAATGATTAGAATTGCAAATCCGTAGCGCATGCGTATGTTGAGCAGCGCCCTCTGAACGGCTGATGGATCCGAATAAATAGACGGCTGTAGCGAGGCGTGTATGGTTATCGGTGGTTATCTGCTAGTGGTAAACGTTAACTCAATCTGTACTTATGCCTCGTCGACGAAAGAGAGCGAGATTTGAACAACTTACAGAGTTTGAACGAGGGAGAATCATCGGCCTTCGTGAAGCTGGATTGTCGTATCGTGCAGTAGCCTCTCGTGTGCAGCGTAACAGCAGCACAGTGATGCGCGTTTGGAAGCAGTGGACGGACGAGTGTCGGACAACTCGGAAATCCGGGAGTGG